>JAECUM010009666.1:0-126795 GCA_016617855.1 Megalonaias nervosa | reverse complement strand
TTTTTTTTTTTTTTTTTTTTTTTTTTTTTTTTTTTAATTCTGTATATATTCAGAATGAGAAATTTCATGGAGTGATGCCACTTTCCTCACTATTATATGATGCCAACTCAAATATCCTTATCTATTGATTTACGAACATAGTGTCTGTTAGATTTTTCTTTATAATGAAAGCTACACAAATGTGTCTCTTTTGGCAGGTAATATTTGGCATGGTCACTCTTGTGATCAATATCGGATTGTGTTTTCACTGCAACTACTGGCCTGTAGGAAAGTGTAGTACTCCAGCGAGAAAAGGTTAGTATCGGCTAGAATTGAATTTGCAATATATTTTCTAAAACTTCCTTTGTTTATACAGCGTTAGCTGATCCTGTGTCTACTGTATTTCATCCCTTCATTGTTTTCCGTAGAATAGGCAGGATATGAATGTTCGGCATTAATTTTATATGTAAAGGGAACATCTTACATGTGAAATTAATCACGTTGTTTCTAGTTATCACAGGGTGTCTAACTGTTGTAGAAGGGCAGCAGTATCCAGATATGCATTCCAAACTCCTAACAAACCAAGTATTTTTTTCATTGCATTTTCAGAGTTTAAAAGAAACCCAAACATAATTGAAGAAATCTTCTCATTGTTAGCTAATCATCTGCCACAACTGCATACTTCTCAGTTTTTAAAAATTTAATCTTTACTTTCATTACATGCTTTTTCTACTTTCAGCAATTAAGACTTTCCACTCCAGGCAGTCGAACTGTTATCGCCACATGTTTCCATGGATACCATTATTGTTATGCGGGATGACATTTCCAATTACCTTACATACTTATTTGGGGGAGATTCAGCGCGACTCTCTTGCAAATGCTGTTACTGTGAGATATATTCATTTCTCTAAGATAAAAATATTATAGTAAAACCCAAGATGGTAAGATTCATCTTCAGGAACAGCAGGTTGCAATACTTTTATCTAGGTAATACATAGGTCGGAAATGTTATATTGTACGTGTAAGACCTGGCAACATCATCTATCCGTTACTAGACCTACTTGGTTGTGCGGATAAAGTTCTCAGTGATTATCTGAAATTCGTTTTACTTTTTTGTCTATCGTCAACATGTTATTGGTTTACATATATGAGATGCTTGCTTGTTATTGCACATTAACTCCCGTGAACTTTCAATACAGTCCATTTCGCACGATAAACCTAACACATCTAAATGAACAAATAACTTCTGTATGGTGAGCTCCTGAAAGATCATATCCCTTACTGATATTTTTTTAAACTGTGGCTTAACTTCAATCAACAATGTTTAGTATGGAACTATGAAAATGTTATTTACTGGCAGAAATGAAGATTTTATTTAATAAGTGCCTCTAATTGTAATGATAATTCAAGTAATCATATAATAATTTATCTTAGCAATATCTAATACCACATATATACATATATTCATGTACCGAGGAAAGACTGATAACTTCTTGGTATACGTTTGGTCTTATTTTCTCTATTTTCTACAGATTTTCTTCGTTATTACATAACAAAACCAGATTTGTACAGGATTCGTTCTAGTTCTGTTTAGGTCATCTTCCATTATTGTACTACAGAGTCAAGCACTTTAACACATGGTCCTCGTTATTATACAACAAAACCCGATTTGTTCAGAATTTTCGTAGGCCATTTAGTTATATTTCATTATTTTACTATTGAGTAAATCTATTTCAGTACAGTTTGTCAGTGACACTGATCTGCGGATACGTGTTGGGTTCATTCGGCGGTATTCTTCATTGCTTGTCCAAGGTGCTGGATGTTTTAAACGCAGTAGGTATAGAACCGAAATCCAACATTAGGTGCTGCGTTTGTATACATTGGGTTATGTTTAGTTGTTAATAAAACAGCATTCACTAAGCACAAAATACATCTTTGTGTTTCTAACAAGCGATTCGTAAAAGACTGATAAATGAAACTATTTTAGACAGACTATTTATTTGATTGAATTTAGCGTGTTGGAAATTAGTGAAATGAGAGAGCACTGAATTGTATATAGTTACCGCTTCACTTTTTTTTTTATCTGCAACATCTTATGATTTAAAATATTGCAGAAACTGTTATATACAGTATATAAAATTATTAATTTACAATTTCTGTTTGTAGTTAAGCAAGGATTATATCTTCAGAAAATATCAGGTTTGTTAGCACGTTAGTCCGACATTAAAGACCGTTGTCAGCAAATAATAGGGTTTGGAGGTACGACGTTATTAATTTCAGTTGTATGTCATAACTGTAAACTCATCAAACAATAATTCTCCCGGATTAACTTGTAACCTTCAATGCATACAAATTGCAAGCTATCTTTGGAAAAATATTGTAATAAATTTGGAGTATGCGCCATTTGCATATAGCTCTCTATGTGAAAGATTTATTAGATTTTCGGGATTACTTATTTAAATATGGGAAGTCGGTGTTGGGGAGATAATCCTCCGCCCAAATAATAAGCCAGTTACTAGAGGCAAACGTCACAGAGTGGAGTATTGATGAGATTTCATGATGGCATGGTTTAATTTCGAGTGAATTCAGGCTAGAGCCGCATATTTGACCCTGCAGCCAAGAAGCAATAGTGACTGGTAAATTGTACAAAGGAATAAGTGAGAAGGGTCTGTTTCGTTATCTGGAGACGCCTTTTATTCTTGATATGATGGTAAATATGGTGTAGAGTTACATGCGAAATGAGGCTTAATATCACGATTTGACTGAACTAGGGTAGCGTAGGGATAATAGTTACACGTATTTGATGTTTGAGTTGTATATTTTCACGGCGTGAAATAATGGCGCTAAGTTACGGACATGTAATAAGGAGAAACCATGCAGTTTTGAGGCTGGCAGGCAATTGTGAAGTCGTGATGTAGATGTTGTTGTGATATTTGTGGTCATGCATTGATAAGAGGAAACTTATATATTCATAGTCTAGGCTTGTTGGAATTTCCAGTTTACAACAGTAGTTGTAGGAAAGTCCTTGGAAATCAGGGGAAAACAAGTGACTTCTGGCAAGTTTCTGTTATTTCCATCTTTGTTTTCTGCAGATAACTGCACCCGGAAGTTTATTTTAACTTGTGATTGATATTTGCTTGCATAACATAAGATTTTCCTTGCACTAGTGTCCTTGTTTCTTTGTTTGTGTATACTGTAGATTGTTTGCAGTTTGTATGGGTAAACTTTCACGACATAAGACTGACTTTGAATATTTTTTATCTACATCACTGAGCAAACACGGTCTGTCATAATATCTAGTAAAACAAGACTGACCCTTTGTACCTTTGGCAAATGTCCGAATGTGTGTACATTATATCCTAGTCGCATTCCTAAAGGGGCCATAACCATAAGTAAAGGCGCAATACGGGTGCACGGCGTTATAGGTGATGGCACCTTATATAGGGTACATGACGCATGATATCACTCGTACATAATTTAATGAATTCCGTCACCATATATATTGATGAAAGTGACCATGTCACAGCAATGTGTATTATACGCAAGGTGCAATACATTTGATACAAATTCTAGTACATTAGTCACAGTTGTATGTGATCATCTTCCTACACATATCTCACAGTAGTAAGTTTTGTTGAATAGCGGTACACTAGGGTACATCGTATAGAAAACATGACATTAGAAATAGATTTGATATATCAGAAATAAAAACATACCTAACAGTAACATGAGTATTACAGCGTTTTTTGTCGCTGAATATAAAGTTAGGTGACCTCAGCTTATATATATATATATATATATATATATATATATATATATATATATATATATACCTATACCTAAGCTGAGGTCTCCTAAATCCAGTCCATAATCATGAAATTTAGTAGAATCGACAAAAATACCAAAATCTATTCATTCCAGACCAAAAGGAAATGTTGTTGCCCGCGACTAAGTTCAAAGTAAGCTTGGCGGAGTTATGTGCGCATTAATGTTGTTGTTGTGTACTGATGAATCTGCGCTTGTGTATTTATTTTGGAACACAGCATAAATTCAGTTACTTTGTGTCTTGTAGTGTATTTTTGTTTATATTATTAAGCCTTAGATATAATAAGAAAATGAGCATATAATAAAAACGTTACTGTATTTGTATGGGTAAATATTAACTCGTTCTATCCCATGGATATATTGTACTCCCAAGGTCGTGCAGTGCATTTGTCCTAATAAACTCGTTCATATTTTCCCATACAAATGCAGTAACCTATATATATATATATATATATATATATATATATATATATATATATATATATATATATATATATATGATTTTGAGTTATAATCTCAGGGTTACAATCCTGAGGGGTCCGAGTAGCGGGAGGGGAATGGTGCGAAAATGCAACAAAAAGCGCATGGGTTTGCCGTTCCGAGATGGAAGTAGCTCTTGTTGTGTTTGTTATAGAATGTACAATAGATGAAAGAATAGTTAGATGAAGGAACTTCTAATTCTAGTCAATACCCTTCTTGATGCGAAAACCAGGAGTTGAGGTATTGACGTCAGTGAAGCAATCGGAATAATCACACTATAAATAATATGTCGAACAATATTATATGTTTAAATTATGTTTAACCAGAAATACCAGCCTTATGTCAGACCAGAAACTTTTTATCTGATTTAAATAATTGCTTGCCGCACACCGGGCTGAGAAGATGTATATAATTTCATAAACCATTCATCATGTTCTTGAAAACTGTATCACAGTACACATCTTCTCATCGAATCACGTGTATATTCCTGGCCACATAATGTGTTATAAAAATATAAATAAATAAAAAACTATAGCTGTTGAAAGTTTCCATTCTGCAACAATCATTCCTACATTAATGCTTTCCACACATAATTTCTGGCATTGTAAGCACTGACAATATTTCTGTAGATATTATTTTCCCTATCAAGAATATTTATCCTTGAATTTTATTATTGTGTTGTCAATGACTTGGCATGAAAGTTGATTGTCCCTGTTCTGTATGTGATCTTGTAACACATCAATCTTAATTCCAAGAGTTTTGTCTTTAAGATACATTATTCTAGTGAAACGAAAATCTTTATTCCTACCATTATGGAACCAGTGTAGTTGAATGTTGTCTTAGAGGGTATTTTCAAACCGATTCAGATACACAAAGATCAACATAGAAACAAAATTTAGTTTTAATACAACAGTGAGCAAAATAATCCCAGAATTAAATAAAGCGTAATGACCATTTTAAAACTAAAGTGACAAAAGTGAAAGTAATATTGAAAATTTAGGCGGCTTTACAAGAGGAACCTAAAATCTAAAATCTTTCGAGATTTAAAGAAAACTTTCATAGGAATCCTTGCAAAGGTATCGCGCAATAGCTTATCATGTAGCCCTCAAATATAGCAGATTAAACAACATATACATTTGTTTCTCCACCAGTACGTCATTGTGGAATGCAACGAATATCTGCTGGTGATATATTTTCTACTGTTTCTGGTGGAAATGACTTATGTGTACAGCGTTGTACTGCAGAGAAGGACTTCGACCTTTTTGTCAAGGTCATTACCATGGATACTGCCAAGGTCAGCTATGTTTTAATGCGGTTGAATATTCAAAAATATATGACAACGATATATTTTAAGGTGATAATTATGGATAAGAGATCTAAAGAAATTGACATTTCCACCGTAGTATAGTATTTCTTGTGAAGATAAGAGAATACATAAATCAATGGAAAAAACATGATTTTATCTGAATGATTCTTCACTTGAAAACTTGTAAACATTTTATTAGAAATTATTGGAGAACCGTTCACGAAAACATTCATTATACAAGCTGCGAAATGCATGCAATGATATCCATAAGTGTTTCAATGTTGAGCAATTTGAAAATTGTATGTTTCAACAAATAATAATAATAATAATAATAATAATAATATGAACAATACTAATAGTTCGTCTTATTATTAATATTTTCAGGGTCATTACAAGTGGATTATACGCTGGTGTATCCATTAATGACTACATTGCCAATAATCTCAACAAGTTGGAAATATAACCAACGGAATTAAAGAAGGAAATTTAAACACGATATCTTCTCTCTGCCTACCTACCCATCTATCTATCTATCTATCTATCTATCTATCTATCTATCTATCTATCTCCTGTCTATCTATCTATCTATCTATCTATCTATCTATCTATCTATCTATCTCTCTATCTATCTATCTATCTATCTATCTATCTATCTATCAAAAGGAACAATTATTATATCAACTTGAGCATTATCTTCAAGAGACATTATAACATGTGTCCTTAAATTTAGGAGCTGTTGTTACGAAAATATGCATAATAAAATTACAAGGAAAAGTTTGCATTTTCCTTAACACATATCAGATCATTATACAGCGGATTTTCATCAGATTACATGGCAAAAAGCGAACATTGACCAGCGAAGACACAGAATGTCTGATCAGGTGGGTTCACGCTCTTTTTAACTTTCTCAGTATATCTATCTTAAAACCGACCGTGTCCCATCTAGTTCACAAAATGTCTTCATGTTTTCATCTAAAATATGCCACTTAATCCGAGACTCATCACACCTGGCCATCATCAAAAATTGGGAAAAACCGGTGGGGGTGGGGTGTGGCAACAAGTATTTAGGGTCTCAAAAGTGGTCGTGTTAGGATTTTAAAAAATATTTTATTTCAATTTTATTTAGCAAAGCAGGCAATCTAAAGATTTATGTCTAGATAAGAAATATCTCCGGATTCTTTTTGTTCATTTTTCCTAACACATTACTCATATTCCCACGTATATGTATCCCTATTATACCTTAGCCAATGATAGTAAGGAAATGTGTGTTTTGGAGTTTTTGGTTCAAACCAGTTTTTTTTTTTATATAGGTCACTAGTAGCAGAGAGAGAGGGGTGCACCTTGGTCTCCTATTTTTACTGTTTTTGGGCGCGGCGGAATGCAACAAAAAGTGTGGAGGGTCATGTATAAACGTTATTATAACGGGCGCTCCCCCCCCCCCGTGTACGTCGCTGCATATAAATAAATGGCTTCTTAGCCCACGTGAAATTAATTAGAAACTTTTAAGTGTAATAAGTACGATTGAAAAAAAGCAAGTGTAGGTGGCTCAACATGGTGAAGGCAACATTTTTTGATGGACAATATGTCTGTGAGTACTGTTGGAGACACGCTGATAGAATTTTGTATGAAATATGTCGCTTTGGCTTTCGCGAAAAACTAGTTTTATGTATTGCACAGGGTGGACGAAAAATAAGATGGGCTAGTTAGTATTAAAGTTCGCGGCTTTGTGAGAAAAGAAAGGAAAAGTCATGTTAGAGATATCATATTATATGTATATAATGCCACTACCATTGATCAATGAACGACGACGCAGTTGCATCTGCGCTGTTTTGATGCTCTTAGTAAGAAGAAAAAAGAATTCGAAAATGATCACTGAAAAAGGTATACAAGCTCATGTATTCATGAAGGTCTTAGTTTACTTTATTGTACGTTACTTATAAGTCTATGTGCAGACGTGAATGAGAGACAACTGTTACGAGTATATGCTCCTAAAATTAGTAATAAAAAAGAGTGAAAAGCAGCACGCTTCATAAAATTAAAAAAATAATGTATTTTCCTATAATACAAAGTGTTAAAAAGTACGGTGTTTCGAATTAAATGGCAGAACAATCCTAGAATTAGTGACACAAGTCCTAATAATAAAATTTCTGAATAAACTTTAGTGGAAATCCAAATTAAATCCAGCGTTGAAAATGTTGATGTGTCTGTGGTGGCCTGTATTGTGGTGTTGCACCAAGTCTTTTGTTGAAACACAGCAATATAATTACAGTTTTGAATTCACTATAAATCTCAGCGAGTGTCTCTATCCAAGAATGACATTTATTATGAGCACTCTGTATTTCCAGAGAAAAATAACTTGAATAATGTGAAGAAATAAATTAAAACCCAAATGAACCGCTGGACACAACAATAATACAAACTGATTTTGCTAGCTCTTAAAGAATGAATTACCAATTTTTAAATTAACAAGATTTATATGTTAAACTAAGACGTAAAAAGATACCTCGGATAAGGGTCAAAAGTACATTCTTCTAGAAAGATATTAGCTATAATTAGAAAGTCGCTCACCAAAATCACAATGAAACAAATGGAAACAACGGTATAATGAATGACGCACGTTCTACATTATCTCTTCTTTCTTCGGATAATAGCTAATTTCTCAGAATAAAATTATCGCCAAGGGAAAGAACCGTGAGTTGATTATTAGTGACAAAATGGATCTAATACGGACCGAACGACATCATGGTGAATCTGCTGTCACGATAAGATCTCAGGCACCCCCCCCCTCCCCCTCCAGGGGTCTGACCGGTATTGACAGTATCTACTACAATAATGCATTCCCGGTCACCGCTGTGATATATGGAGTTTATGTCATGAATAAATACAACCAGAATTTACTGGCCCCTCTGAAAACCGGTGAACTAAACTGTGTGGAAGCACGTGTGACCGAGCATTTCACAAATTCGTCACGTGGGAAAACAATGCCAGAAAAAAGATGCTAAACTCAGTGATGTTACCGCGCTGGAATGGTCACTGAAGACGCCAGCGATAGCTGGGGAATTTATTCATGACTCTTGAAATATAGACATGGAAAATCTGACAAGAGCAGGGTAGCAATAAAACTTATCGAGCATAACATACATGCTTGGTTGGCTTATTTACAATTTCCATCCAACCGCATTGTTAAATTTTACTTCTGGGATGTTTGCGATGCTATTGCAAACGCTATCAAGAACGACCCAATATCTCTCTGGCTCCTGCGAAGCGATTTTCATCCAGGATGTGAATTTGATCAGTTTGTTCTTCCCAACGGAGAATGATACAGAACAGAAAGTTTTAATGGCAAACTGAAATCAATGGCACTTAAGAACACTAGTAATCTGGAAGACGTTGACGAGTTGACCAGAATTGCACCCAAACGTAATAACAGGAAACCAGAACCTAAACGTTTCCTCGAGGACGTGCAATGATTTTGTGTGGAAATATGGACATGGGGGTCTATGGGACACAGATTACAGACCGCACGGTGTTATTTGCCTTGATATGGCTGCGTGTTACGATTCACGTTTCATGGACGTGATGAGTACGCACCATACTTTGAACGTTTGAGTTATCCAGCACGTGAGCATACCAGAGTTTCAATAAATGGCCCACTTCCTGACATTGACCATATCGGGTTTGCTGAAATTAACAGTTTTCAGTTTTCCTTTGCTGTTTATCCCTGCGTGGTTTGGAGGACACTTTGTTAAATTTAGACCTGGTGAACGTTACAGTCGACCATGTGGTTGGGCCCCCATCGTATTATTGAGCATCTCGCAGCGGTAGTTTCACCAACAAGATATGGGACAGAGAATAAAAGGCAAGTTTGCAACAGCGTAAGTAATATCTTTGTCATCAATCAGGCTGAGCTAGATTTTATCATCTGCGATACAATACGCGCCGGTTCACACGTTTCTAAGACCCTTGTTTAATTCAGACATACAGTTTCTTACAACGAAGGGGAATCTCCGCAGTATAGTCATATGAAGTCATAAATACTCGCTTACGTCAGCATCAACTTGTTATCAATGATTAACATATTTCCAACAACCGCGGACAGAGTTGCAATTGATTCGTTTTACATTATCCGATTACACATACAAGAACTTGAAAACATTAGGATTCTCGTTGACTTAAATTGAATAGGCTTCAGTAACAACACCGGATAAATTTGTTCCATACGGGTCTTGGAGAATTAAACAGTAAGCGATACGATCCCCGAGCTGCTATGAAAAATATCAACAACAGCAATATTATTTTTCGGGTAAGTCTCTTGCTACGGATTCAAAAGCTCCCACGGTAAATGATCCAGTTGCACGTCACAAACTGGTGTATCGGAACAAGGAAGTAGTTCTCTTTAAACAATGCACGTCATCAACTTGTTAAAAACTGTCGCTGATGACTCAAACATCGTGTTAAACCCAAGGCATAAACTTGCGGCTAGCATGAGACAACAAGTTACCTCGCACACGTACCATTTTCTTTCAGGTGGAAAGGAAAATCAGGAAAGGATCCGATACGTATGGGAAACAAGTATATACCTCGCGTCGTAATATGGGACGAAATATAGCCCGTACCCGTACAGATTAATAATAATTTGATCATGTTTGGACACCAAGCATTTTTGCACAATCATGTGTGGGGATCAAGGTCAGCCTATTCCTATTTCTAATAAATCTCTCCATGGTGTCCAACGTGGATCATTATGAGGAAGTTTTCGAGGATTATCGGGCCAAATATGGTGCGCTACGTTATTTAAAATAAAAAATTAGAGTAAAATTTGAACAGGAACACTGCGAAACAACAATGCGTGAGGTGATCCTGGAAACCTCATATGATGATTTTATGGCTACCAGGTCTCCTAGCAACATTATCGTGGTCGCACGAAAACAAGTTCGTGACACTCATCAGTGTAAATTTTGAATACTCCATATAGAAAAATATCCCAGTGCAGACGTCCCACTCGTATACAGACCGGTGGATCCTCGGAGGCAAAACATCAACGTGCCGATAGCAGGCACGGAATCAACTCTCAAGCTTGTACTTAACGATATAGTCAAAGTGCCCATGGCTGCGATAGAGTGGCCTCCCCCAACGAAATATACTATATCGCCACCCAGTTTGATTGAGCTTGAGATCAATGTATAGTTTTTCGTTCCACATTGCGCACACACCCCTGTGGTTGCACGCCGTTTATTTGTCGTGGTAATTAAGTCTTCGTCTACTGCGTTCGTGTAACCCTTGTATCGCAATGTAAAGATATGGGCATTTTATAACACTACAGCAGTCAATAAATTGACCAAGCACATTGACCAAGGACAATAAATTGCCTGAATAACGTTTACTATAATACCTTGACGAGATTCACATAGCTGACATTTCAGTGACAAATTCCCTCTCCCTCGGTAAAAGACAACGAGGCCCTTCCCAACAGAGTGCATGCGATAATCATAGGGCTGTCTGGATGTGGTAAGACTCAGTTGTTGTTAAACTTCATTAGAAAAGTGCTACGATGGCACAAGTTATACCTGGTTGCGCCAACCTCAAATCATCAGGTATGTTATAACGTCCTGCGAGACTACAACGAGGCCGCCAAGAACATCGAAGGCGACAATAACGTCGACGACATTATAGAATTCATCAACAACATCGAAGCCGCACCTGATATCGACGACATAGATGGCGATATTAACCACTGGGTCGTATACAACGACGTGATGCTTGAGAAACAATCTAATCCAGCAGCGATATTTTCCAAGGGTAGACTCAAAAACACCGGCGTTATCTATCTCAGTCAACGATATTCGCAGATTCCCAAAGTCATCCTGGACAACACCAATATGTTATTTGTGTTCAGTGGGGTAGACTCAAACACACTCAGAAATATTCATGCCACATGGTGTTCCGGAGACATGGATTTCAAAAACCGTTACGAACAATTTTTTCACAAGCACAAGCAACCACACACGGTTTGATACCATTTCGATATCAAAGCCAGTGCGATACCGATTGGCATTGATAAAATATATCTGTAATTATTCACAGCGACTCAAAGACGTACTTGGTAAATACAATTAATATAACGCAACGACTAACGCAGGGGCGTCTGACAATGCTACAACGATATTTACCAACTCGTGATGCTGTACGCGAGCAATTACAATTGCGTCAATCAACGAGGGATGATCTCACCGCGGTTTTTTGATCAAACATTGTTTAAGTCGTCAAAGGAAATCACCATGGCAGTAGGAGCAACCATGCAGACTCTACCAGAACGTTGACATAGGACTCCATATATTTCAGAAGGATTTCACATCGCAATATCCAATTTATTATATTTCACTGGAACATCTGGATTTATTTAGAGAATCCGTCGTAGATACGCATATTCAAGCTCGTGTGCAAAACCCAACTGTTGTCACATACAAATACAGAGTAACACTCAGATTATCAAATACACAGCTGGTGGGGGAGCCAAATATACTAGCGCTAACGGATGATTCATTTCAGTGAGGCACGCAAAGCAGGACGTGGAATGTAAATAATGCTATCCGCCACTGATATCACACATATATGCACATCCGATGGAATATTCACCCCTCTCGAAGCAATACCAGCGCTGCTGGCCGCTGAAAACGCCTCCGTCATTGCCGCTGCACTTTTCGTTGCAAAAGCCGCTGCGCTGGGCGCTGCAGGATATGCCGGAAGGAAATAGTACAAAAAGATACAGGGTAGCGAGTTGGCAGGGGGAAAAAGAAGAGGCCGGGGTCTAAGATTAACCCCATTGCAGGTGCAAGTGTACGGCAAGGGGTTACGACGATAGCGCCGCTGTCGAATTTTAATTTACTTGAAATGTCACAAAATAAAACGAATCAAGTATTGGAGAGGTGTTTTTATGAGCGATAAATTTCATGATGCACCACATAAAACAGAAATTATTCATCTAGATTCGCATGACTTTCCCGGTACTCATTGAGCTGCTTATTACATTATTCCAAGCAGCATCATATATTTTGATTCTTATAAAATATATGACCAAGAGTAGAAGCGATAAACCACTCTGGGTATCAACGCGCGAACACAAACCGTGATAGATCCTCCTACATATTGGCCAAAAGCTATAGCGGCACTTATTGCCGTGACAAACTTGACCGGTGAACGGGTTGCACAAATATATGGCGCAGCGATTTTTGGAATGCTACTACCGACTCGGATAATGAAAAATTGTTGTAATTGAAATAAGGATATGACCACAAATATTTATGGACGACCAAACGCGCGGAGAGACTGCAAACAACTTGCGCTCGTGGGAACAACAAAATTTGCCACAAAAGATGATTTAACTGTATTTGTGGACTATACCGGGGCAGATAAGGACGAACTTGTCATGTTTCAAAATCAATTTGGCCAAATATAATCTAGCGACTTTAAAGTGTCTGATATTATTACTAGAATGCTAGGATCTGTCGACCGCAATTTTCCCGAACGTGGCTCGAACCCGCAATGTCTTTTTTTATCACTGCACAGCCAGTCATTTAACCATTTTTGCCTGATACAGCAGCACATAAAAAACAAGAACTATTATATAAAGTTATGAGTACTGCATAAAAATATGAGTCATATATCTCCCGGCTCATTAAAATATGAAAAAAATACATTTTATTCCTGGACTCACCCACCCTAGTTTAAAATGAATTGTCTTTCATATTGGGACAGCGAGCAACTTCCCCTAGGTCTAGCCGAGGTCAGTCCAATCTTTCGGCATCAGTTTATCCTTGAGATTACTGACACACGAAATTAATACTGAAAGATTCAGCAGTACCCACCAAACTGAGTGATGTAATTTCCAGCCAGTTTATTTAAGGCTGATGCATAATCAATAATGTTTCTGAACGATGAATGTGGGAAGATCAATAAAAACGTAAACGTGATATTTCGTTCAGGCTGATATAGCCATCAAACATTTTTATACGCGATGACCTACACGTGTCACAGCAGCAAGGGGCCGGTATAGAAACGTTTACACGACCCGCCCCACCTTTTTGTTGCCGTCCGCCTCTCCCAATTAGAGCAAACAACAGAAAACCAAGGCGCCTCTTCTCCCTCTGCTCCACTGCTTCTCTACCCAATGACTTTTTGCCTATGGGTAAAAGCCTCATGTGAAACTCAAGGATTATAATCAGTGAAAAGTTAAAGTGACCAAACAAGCAGACAGAGGTTGTTGACCTAAAGCATTAACCAACCAACAAAATGCCTAGTAACACACTTTTATTGTAAACGTATTTTTGTTTTATTCTATTTTGATTGCCTGTAAATCTGCTAGCCCCCGGTTCCTTATTGTGCTAGGACTTGTTGGTGATTTTCAATTTCTGCCAGTAAAGTTTCGATATCTCTTCTTCATACGAAGTAATCCACAAACTATGTAGGACACAGGTCAACGCCTATATAATTTACAAAATATCCATCACATATATGTTAACCTCATGATTCTGTCTTGGAGTACAGAAGGCTTATCAATGAATAGATACCAGAACTCTTTTCTTCATGATTATTTTATATGACCCCTAATAGATTTATATAGAAATTTTAATGTTCGTATTATGAATGGACTCCTCGATGATAAAACAGGCCAGTTCACAAGCATAACTCAATGGTTACAGTGTAGTTAATTATATGATATGTTCTTCTTAAATATTAATTATATTAGCAGCTTTGGAGTTGGAACTCGCGATATGTGAGAACTGAAGGTAGCATTTCCTATACCACAAGCACGGTGAATGATAATGATCCTCAAACTCATTTTGGTTGAAGAAAAAACTAATACTGATACTTGTACCCTAACTAAATGGGAATATTTCCGTGTTTTGCTCTAGACAATATACAATTATTTGTAAGAATGTTTAGTACATCTTATGATGACACAAGGAATGATCTTTTCAGATATCTTGAAGATGATATTGACCACTCCCTCATAAAATTAGCCAAATTATATCACCAATATGGGTTCAATTTTTCAGACTTTAGGCTAGGCGCCTAATGTAATAATAACTCAACCACATCGGTGAGATAAAGAATGCAACAAGACAAATTATAATAAAACCTAATGTTTACGAATTTAGATTCTCAAATACTGAAGCTGGCCTTTAGTTATATAGAGATTATAACTCAGCATTTAAATAATAATTTCACTCAGTTAAAGATACACTAGGGAGCCCCAAATGAATAATTTAATTCAAGCGAGAAGAAACCTTCGACAGTTTTGGCATCTTTTGAAATGGGAAAGGAATTATTATCAACGTGAAGTGAAACGTGTCGACCTCCCCCCCCCCCCCGGCATGAATATTTTAAATCTTTATTGAAGAAGCCAGTATCGGCGTTAGACAACTCTGACAATACATTTTTTTTAGTGAAGAACTATCTTATTTACAGGATAATGACTTCAATACTTCCATTACAAATGATAAAATTATGAGGAGTTTGTACTTAAAATTAAAAACAGTCCCCGGACCTGATACGATACCTACTTCTTTTTATCAATGCACGACTGAAGCAATGAGGGTTCTAGACAAAATGTTGCAGAACCATTTTATAATACGGGATAAGAGCACTGGACCATGTGAACTATGAGGTGATGCATGGGGGTTCTAGACTAAACGTAGGAGAGCCCTGTTATCTTATAAGATGTGGGGTTCTGGACCAGCTGAACTACGAGGTAACATCGCTATGAAACGCCTGTTTGTCCACTTTATCCTCAATGACGCACTGACGCAACGCCGTCCTTTGCTCGAGGACGTAGTCGCATTGACGTTTACTGGTGATTCTCTCAAAGGTGTTATATCGACGGAGAAGATAAAAACAATCGGCGCTGTGAGCAGCTTTAGCTGCTAGGGACAAAGTTCGTCAAATACTTTTAAGTATTGTTCAAGGACCGTTTCCGCAGTACGATAAAACGTAATGAAATCGTGCTTGGATCCGGACGTCGCTTCGGCATAACAGTCTTTGAATTCTTTCTCGATGATGTTTTCCAGTCGAGAAAACAACATAAAACATCCCTTGTTGCATCGGATGTATTTGGGCATGTCATAGTACGCCTGCGTCAACTATATGCTGTTGCAGTTCTTGTTTCGCGACAACGAGAAATACTCACAAATCTTCTTCATGTTCTCGAGGTCTATTTTAATGTCAAACACGATGGTCTTGTGCGTGTCTGAATGCAGTTCCTCCACCAGCTGGATCACATCCGGCACGATGGTGCTAAATACGCTTCCCTGGCCATGTTGTGGCCGGTCGCTAGTGTGGGCAGCCATGCTGCCGATGCCTTGCAAGTGTTTTTCCAGAGATTTATTAAACTCGGACAACATTCTGTGTTTTTCCTGTAAATGATCACGCGATCGTAACTGAGCATGTTATTCAGAAGCAGATTCATCAGGAGATTCTTTTAACCGTGGCCCGTAGGACCCACGATCATGTAATGGAAATCCGGCAACAAAAATGGTGCTGGTGCTTTTTCGTCTACGCCTCGGTATCGAAATTAATGATTTTCATTTTTTATATTAATCATGTTCCTTTGGCACTCTCAGAGGGTCAGGCAGCACCGATTATGCGGGCAGCATAGCTGCCCACCAGGAGGAGCTGGATTAAAAAAAGTCATTCATGCCTGTGACTCCATACTGGGGTACCTCAACATGAACGGACACAATATCACAAATCTCGAGGACGTGAGATATCTTCCACCGGACGCTAATGTCCCGCGGTGGTCGCACGTAATTCGACTGACACGTACCAAATTATCGCTCATTGGAGGAGAGATGACCGGAAACATTTACATAGGAGCTGAACAATTGTTCTGTCTACCAGGTCCCACAGGACAGGCTCCAGTATCTTCTCAGGTCGTCTCGGTAGCTGATCTCAAGGTGGCACTCACTGGAAAATACGATAAAACAGGCGGATCAGTTCAGAAAAAGGGCTAGACCCGAGCACGTTTTCTGTGGCTACATAAATCAATTCTAATTTAACCATGGTATCGCCCAACTCTGGCATGGACACGCAGAATAGGAGATGTGTGGGAGTATACACCGGGATCAATCATGGAGCGAGCGACTATTGTGTATTATTTAGGCACCTCCAGGTCTATGGGGGCTGATCGATACCCTTCAGGAATTTAATCACCCATCGCCGTGCAAACCAGTGACGAAGGGTTCAGAGTTAATAATAGTACGTCCCAGGCAATGATGACGGTCACTAACTCTGGAATCACTCTGTCAGGGCCACTGACGGGATTCGAGACGACGTGGCCGATCACGCATAACACTCAAGCGGTGGTGTATTCGCATGTGAACTCGTTTGGAGGTACTAAATTATCAACCACCGGAGGCGCTCTTGTCAGAACTCTCACCGCGGCGGCGGGAGCTAAATTTCGTTGTGACGGATTATCCGCCAGTGGCGAACAACGAGGTAGCCACGAAAATGTACGAGAATAAGCGTCGCGTCAGAAACAGCACCAGGTACATTACAACGCTCACGGGAAACATCGCAAACCGATGTGGTGTGATCATCTCGGCATCATCAGAATTTTCCCTTCTTTCAAGCCTTATTATGTCTTTGTCCATCACATCCCCACGTCCACGGGAAGCGAACGAGGAACAGGTGGAGTCACGTCCAATTTATTGCTGTAGTCACGATCTGGAAATTTCAGTTGTGCAGACGCACGTCTGGATCAGAGCGAGTTCTCGAGTGGAGATTAGACGGCATCAAGCCCGACACATCTACGGACTTGCTTTTTGAGAGCACTGCAACCATCGGGACAACCAAGCTCAAATTTTACATCGCCGAAGCCAGTACGTACACCAAATTCACCACGTTAAAATTTACGACGCTCACGGAAAGAATCTCATTATCCCGGTCTCAGTTTTTTCCAAATATTTACATTGGATGACCTCATCTAACAATTAGATGAAAAAGAAGTTTACCTTGATCCAGCTAATATAATTTTTATTCCACCAAGGCGGAAATAATCCGAATCACTATCGAACTTTACCAGTTGTTCGACGATACCTACCGACAGGACGCCTCATACGCCGGAAACCACATGCACGTGGTCAAGCAGACCACGGGACATTATGCGGAAACTAACCGAGTGCAGAATATGTGTAAATCCTCTCTCGGAAATGCCTACGAAAAATGGAAGCACGATGAAGTCAAATGGTTGTCACCTTTCCATGGACGCATGCAACATCAGAAGCTGAAAGACGGGCATTTTTCCGTTTTTAAATTTTGTATCGACAGAAAATCGATGCGGTTAACTAAAGACATCGAAGGGCTCGTTTACATCAAGGAACTACATCTTGGAATCGTTGACGCCATCATGAAAACCGGATTCATCAAGCGGCGAAAGCTTGCACGAAAGGTCGATGCCGATGCGCATAACCACTGACATCGTTTTCTTTACCGTTATGGCATTTTCCTTATGCTATATTATTATTGAGATAAAATTTATCTCCAATTCGAAAAAATGCAAACAATTGAAGAAATCTAATAACGGCAAGTAATTAGAGATATCTTCTAATATTACATATAATATAAGATAAATAAATTTATTTGAATCACTGCCACAATGATGGAGAGGAACGCAGAGTAAATATTATACTCAGCACTGTACACAATTTCATTCTTCGAAATGAAATGACCGTCCTCTGAGAGAGATTTACTTCGGAATCACTCAGCGACAAGCGCGTTAACCCAGGATGAATGCTGCGTTGGATGAACTCATTGGGCAGATACGGGAACTGGTTAGGGCCTTCCCAGGAGGCGATCTCGTAACGGATTTTAACCATCTCATCGACTGAGAGATCATCATCTCACTGCCGTATGCGAAACAACTGCGCGACGAGTTCAAAGCGCTCAAGGAGAAAAGCACGACGTGTACTAAAACGAGGGTGGCATTACCCGAACTTCAAAACGAAGATCGTGAGTCGACGGATGAACAAGAAAAAACAGCCAACATCTGGCTGAGTTCAAAGTCGGTCATCGTATCAATCGGTGACGATTTCAGCGCGATAATTGACATCATCTGGTCATTTATCCAGCGCCGCGTCGAGGATTATCATCAGAGTGGATCGGCATGGATCTTCACCGGAGTGAACTCGATCTAGTTTCAAACGTACAAATATTAGCCGCTGAGTGGAGGTAAATATGTCCAACTCCCCAAAAAGTTTTGAGCAACTAAAGCGTCCGTGAACTTTAAAAACAACGACGATCACTGTCTCGTATGAGCGGTGTGCTCCGCGTTGTATCCTCCTGCCGATCACGTGGATCGCTTATCCAACTACAAGCCGTATTTTGACAGCTCATGCACGGTATCCAGCTGCACTCAAAGATGTCCCAAAATTGGAAGCACAAAATCATCTATCGATCAACGTCTTTGGCTTAGGAGAAAACAAGGGTACGCGGTCTACCAGCTGCTGATTTTAAAACTGGCCAATCAACACTGCATCATTTTACTTTGCTATCTGTCGCATTCCATCAGGATCAAGGATTTTAGTCGCCTGTGCCGCTCGCAGTACTCCATTTTTACTATAAATGCTTGCAGTGTTTCTCACGGCAGGAAAAACTAAACAAGCATGTGACGTCGGGTTACTGTCAAGAAACACATGCCATTCTTATGCCCATGGAGGGAAAAGTAGTTTACAGTTTGAAAATTCGAACAGACTTTTCATATCTTGTTTGATTCGGAAGCGACACTAGAAAAACTGGAATGGCCTCATCCTGATCCTGATCGATCTTTCATGAAGGTGGAGATGCAGCATGTGCCATGCGCGATCAGTTACAAAACCTAGTTTGGTTTCGATGAAATATTGTCGTCGCCGTATCGACAGCGACGTGGTCCTGATTGTAGTCTGGTTCTTTGAGCAACTCGTGTCCGAGTACAAACACATCACCGACACCTGAAAAAATCCGCTCACTCCAGAACAGCAGCCGAAGCATGGGTCGGCTGATCGTTGTCACATTTGTGAAGATTATTTCTAACCGCACGATAAGAAATTCAGAGATCACTGCCACATCACAGGGTGTTATCGCGGCGCCGCTCACGACCAATGTAACTTCCACTTCAAGGATCTCAATTTCTTTCCAGTGATCGCCCATAATCTACGAGTGTAAGATGGACACTTTATCGTGGCGGCATTAAGCCATCTACGGGTCAGAGAACTCCTAAAATCCGTCGGAAACAGATCTTGTTGCACCCCCAATAGTTTTGAAAAGTACATGTTGTTCTTCGTTGTCTCCTTCAGGTTCATAGACAGCTTACAGTTCATGTCGGTGTCGTTGTCCGAACTGGCCAAAAATTGTCATGCCTTTGTTCACATCGACGAGGCCGATCCGGAAAAAATATGTTTGCTCAAACTAAAAAGAATTTATCCTTAACAGTACATCGATGGCTGGTCGAGGGTTGATGAAATTTCTCTGCCTTCCAAAGACGCGCTTTGTTCCCATTTAAATCTGTCCAATATCATCGACGACGAATACGAGAGACCACTGTTGGTGTGGCTAAAATTATTTGGCTGTCGGACTCTCGGGGATTACCACGATGTGTATTTGAAAACGGATGTGCTGTTACTCGCGAACGTGTTCAAAATTTCAGGGAAACCTGCCAGAAACAGTTCCGGCTAGACCCGCTCTGATACTTCTTCGCGCCAGGGTTTGCATGATGCATTGCTGAACGCCAGAGGAACGCAGCTTAAACTCTTTACCGACCCAGACATGTTTTTGTTTACTAAACAGATGGTGTAAGGTGGAATTTCCGTCGTTAGCAAATAAAAAAATAAAAAACAAAAGAAAAAAAAAACAAAAAAAAAAAACGCCGTAACCAACAACAAATACATATCCAACTATGATCCTACTAAGCCGCCAGTTTACATCATTTATCTTGACAGAAACAGTCGATATGGACTGGACATGTCAAAGCCTCTTCCTGCTTGTATTTTTACTGGATCACCTCATATCAGTTTCCAAAGGAGCGCTGGGTTGGTTACGTCGACGACGTGGGTTATTTCATCGAAGTTGACTTGATCTATTCTGAACATCTGCATGAGCTCCACAACGATTATCCATCCTACGCTGAAAAACTTCTGTTCGACTATCTGTGGAGCAACTGGCGCATAAGGATGAGTTCGATCTAGGAGAAGCAAAAGTAAAAAATTTTGTGCCGAATCTAATGAACAAGAAGACCAAGTGCATATTATATCATCGATCAGGCTATGTGTTGGACAAGATTCATCGCGCTTGAAAGTTTAATCAGGTATCGTGGATGAAAAGTTACATTGATTTAAACACGCAGTAGCTCACGCAAGCTCGTGAACAACAGCGTCTTCGGCAAGACATTGGAAAACATCCGAAAACGGAAAAAAATTATATTGTCAACGATGTGGTAAGCTTGTCTTATCAGATGCTTTCGCCCGCATGAAAATCTTTGACGAACACCTGGTAGCCGTCGAGTCAAGAAAAACCAATCTGAAACACGACAAGCTGTGTATGTTGGAACTGCCATACTCAATCTGTCAAAATGCCAGAATACGTTTCATTGCTGTTACGTGTAGGCTCGTACAAATGTAACAAAAGAAAAGAGTGAAATCAACAAGCTTTGTAAGTTTTAACAAAATAATTTATTTCCCTAGAAAACAAGGTAAAATAGGAAATAGGACTTACGGTTTGTGAATATAATCCAAAAATTAATCCTAAAATTGAAAAATATAAGTCCTATCACTAAACAGTTCTAATTGAATCCTGGTTCGAATCTCTGTGAAGTTCTAATATGGAAGGCGATGACGTCAGATGAGGTCATTGTACTGATGGCAAGAGATCCTTGTTGAAACACAATTATAATGTTCCCGTTTAGAATTCCAGAATAAATTTCCACTGAATATCTTTGTCCAAGCATTTCGCTGAAGTAGAATATTTCCCAGGGTGAATAAATTATTTTAAATACGAAAATCAACTCAAATAGCAACAACTTGACAAATACCTTGAGCACAAAGGTACAATTTTACGACTGATAAATCTTCTAGGAAAATGTCTGTTTTAAGCCTCAATTTTAGATCACATGGTGGCTTACGTGACAGGGCGACGTGATCACTAATTTGAACAGCGCAGTAAAAAAAGAAAAATGCCATTTAGCACGTATGCCAGACTAGCTCTATCAAAGAATCAGATTCTCACGCTGGAAATGAATTTAAAAATAAACTGTTTACAACAGAGCTAACACGTAGGCTGATGATGACCTTGGTAATAGCCGATCGTTTTCACTCAATGTTTACAAAAACTGTGAACCAAGTTGAGCAAAAATAGTGCTTAAGTCATACCTTTGCGTCAAAACAAAAGACTGAATTTACTGGGACAAATATCAAATCCAGTAAATATTATCATTACAATAAAATATAATGAAGCAAAAATAAAATAAAAAGAATTTAAAACTAACACACAAGCAATTTAATTACATATTCGTAACACTGCACAGACAATAGAATGTTCCTAGGGAGGTTCAAAGATAAGTGTAATGGTGTGCCCATTGCAGTTTATATGTTTGCTCTCCTAAATGTATTGTATCAATATGGACACGGGCGCGATGAAGATAAAGGCCAAAGGCATTAGAAAGTCCCTCGTCAGTAAAATTTCCACGATCGACCATTACAGGGAAGCAATGTCTGGTGATCTCCACTACACGATGGTTCTCATGGTTTTAAATCTGACCGACATTAGATTTCTACGTTGCTGTTAATAAAAATGGCTTATGCCCCTTCGACGATAAACGGTATTGCTCCGATGGCGTTGGAACGTTGGCGTTTGGACACAAAAACAGGCCGCGGTCAGTTCATGTGATGTAAAGATGCACCACCTGATCGTTTATGTTCACTCACTATCAACACCAAGTGGTACAGAACAATTATAGTACAGAATCCACATCACCCGTACTTTGTCCAGAACCACCATGATTTTCTCATTAGAATGCATGGGTTACATACGGTTGGTAACCCCTCCCCCATCTTTTACATTAAAAAATACAATGGATTTCATACGTTTGGCCCAGAACGTCCATCTCTCATCTCTCTGATTACCACGTACTTCATCTGGTCCAGAAAACCCATAGATAGCATCACCTCATAGTTCAGCTGGTCCAGAACCCCACATCTTATAAGATAACAGGGGTCTCTTACGTTTTCTCTAGAACCTAATGCATCACTTAGTAGTTCAGATAGTCCAGAACCATTATCCCATAAGGTAAAAGGACTCTCCTACGTTTGGTTTAGAACCCCTATATTGCTATACTACTAGCAATCGTACCATTCATGAACGCTCTATTTAACAAACCCTTTGAATCCGGCTACTTTCCGACACAATGGGAGAAGACCATTATCTGTCCTAAATATAAGTGCTGCGACAAGAGCAATCCAGAAAATGTCAGAGGCATCTCCCTTATCTGTACTCTATGCAAGATCTTTACTAAGTAAAGTAAGGTCGTCATTTAAACGTAATAGTACGAATCATAAAATAGTAAACATTTTAATAGAGATGAATAGTTTTACGAATATGTAATTAAATTGCTTGTGTGTTAGTTTTAAATTTTTTTTTATTTTCTTTTATTTTTGTTTCATTATATTTTATTGTAATGATAATTTTTACTGGATTTGAATCCTTTTCTCGGAAAATTCACTTGACCTGATTAGAACGTAACGGTCCTTTGTCACTATTTTCAGTTCACTTTGGTTCAGACTTTTGTTCACATTAAATGAAAATGATTGGCTATTACCAAGGTTATCTTCGGCCCACGTGTTAGCTAAATTGTAAACAGCCTTTCTTTTTAAATTTTTTTTCAGAGTGGGAATCTGATTTTTAGATAGGGCTATTCTTGACTACGTGATAATTGGCATTTTTTTTTTACTGAGCTGTTCAAATTAATGATCACGTACCCCGTTACGTGAGCCACCATGTGATCTAAAATCGTGGGTTAAGACATACGATTTCTAGTAGATTTGCCAGTCGTATCATACACCTTAAGAGCTCAAGGTGTTTTTTTTATTGTTGATGCCAGTTTATTTTGAAGTTCATCTATTTTTTGGGATTTAATAATTCATAATCTCTGGAAAATAAAACAAGTGCTTTTCTTTATAAAAATTCTTGGACAAAGACATTTAGAGGATATTTATTCTGGAATTCTAAACAGAACATTATCAATTGTGTTTCAACGAGGAACTGTTCCCATCAGTACAACGACCTCATCTGACGTCATCGCCTTCCATATTGGAACTTCATTGAGATTCGAACCTGGATTCAATTAGAACTGTTTAGTGATAGGACTTATATTTTTCAATTCTAGGATTAATTTTTGGATTATATTCTCAAACCGTAAATCCTATTTCATATTTTTACCTTGTTTTCTAGGGAAATAAATTATTTTGTTAAATTTAGAAAGCTTGTTGATTTCACTCTTTTCTTTTGTTACTTTTGTACGAGCCTACACGTAACAGGAGAAAATTAGGGCTGCTAGTCCATGGGATATATGAATTTTGGCTAAAATATTTCAGAAAATTGTTTATTAAAATTTAAATTCCCCTAGTTTTTAAATCCCAAGTACTATTTTGCATTTTGTTTGAAATCTTTAGTGAAAACAACAGGATTTTATTCACAATGCCGTCAAAAGTGGAGACTTTTCTTTCTAGTCCTACTCAGGAATAGTTGGATAGTTTGAAAAAAGATGAGTTGCTTGAACGTGCCAGAAAATACGATCTTTCTGAAGCTAAATATTCGTTAAGGAAACAAGAAATTAAAAATATATTGATTCACTATTTGGTAGAGAAGAATATTTTCGATAAAAGTGTTTTGGCTTCGGTCAGTAAGTCTGTATCAGACTCTGACACAAAGTAAAGGAATTAAAAATGAAACACAAGATGGAATTAGAGTTAAGTAAGCTGGAGCTTCAGAAAGATAAAGAGGAGAAACAAATGCAGTTGCAATTAGAAAAAGAGGAGAGAGAGAGAGAGAGAGAGAGAGAGAGAGAGAGAGAGAGAGAGAGAGAGAGAGAGAGAGAAGGATAAACAAATGCAAATGCAGTTGGAGTTACAGAAAGAACAAATGCACTTATGGATGCAAAAAGAGAAGGATGAAAAGGAATTTCAAATTAATATGAAAGAAATGGAGCTGGCAAGTGAAAAGCACGATTCTACTTCACATACAAATTCAGGTTTTGACATTACAAAAAATGTTAGGCTAGTATCCCCTTTTAGTGAAAAAGAAGTAGACAAATATTTTATTTATTTTGAAAAAGTTGCGGAAAATTTGAAATGGCCAAGGGAGCATTAGACTCAATTATTGCAATGTATACTTTTCGGCAAAACCCAAAATATCTATGCATCCCTGTTAGTACAGCAAAGTTCTGACTATGATTTGGTTAAGGAATGCATCTTAAAGGGTTATGCGTTAGTCCCTGAGGCTTATCGGCAAAAATTCAGGAACTGTACAAAAGAAGCTGGACAAACTTATGTTGAATTTGCAACATAAAAAGAGCAGTTATTTACGAGATGCTGAGAAACTTGAACATGATTATGAAAGTCTTGAACAACATGTATTACTTGAAGTGTTCAAGAACTGTGATCCTAATAACATTAAGACTCATCTTGAAGAGCATGAGATCGAAACATTGGAAAATGCTGCTCTTGCTGCTGACAAGTATTCCTTAACTCATAAAGTTCCTGTTGTAAGCAAGTCTTTCACTCAGCAGTCTACTGGTAGAAAGGTATTTCAGCCTAATACGACTCCTTCTAAAATTCAATCTGGCACAACTTTTAAAAATCAAGCTTCTGATAAACTTGATTCAAAATTCTTGTCCCTTCCTACGTGTACCTATTGCAAGAAAAAAGGACACGTCATTTCTGATTGCTTCAAATTGAAATATAGGCATCAGAATCAAGACAAGACCTATCCCAAATACTCTTATTTCTAAGAGGTCAAGGTCACGGTCATGTATTGAAAACAATACATTTGTTGGGTCTCAAAAACCCCAGTTTGACTTTATTTTGGAGAATTATGAACCATTCATGTCTAAGGGTTCTATATCACTCTTGGGTGATTTGGACAATCCTATCCCTATTAAAATTTTAAGGGATACAGGAGCTTCTCAGAGTCTTTTATTATCAGGTACTTTGCCTTTTTCTGAGAAGTCCTGTTCTAATGAGAATGTTCTCATTCAGGGAGTAGAATGCGGCTTTGTTAATGTTCCTCTCCATTCTGTAAATTTGTCATCAGACTTAGTTTCAGGACCTGTGACAGTCGGTATAGTGTATTCTTTAATCGTTAAGGGCATTAATTTGTTACTAGGCAACGACCTAGCTGGAGACAAGGTTGTGGTTAATCCATCTGTAACTGACAAGCCTTCTTTCGATCAGAAAGTTGATCCTATTGAAAAAGAATACCCTGAGTTATACCCAGCTTGTGCGGTTACCAGAGCTATGGCAAAGAAAGCTCTTGAGAATGAATTTGATAAGGAAAATATTCCCTTAGCTGACACATGTATTGATCAAGCTTTTGATGAGGTCACTTTCACTTCTTGTTTGGATTAATCGAAAGGTATTGATCACAGTGATCTTCTTTTAAATACCCATTCTCTTTTATCTAACCAGGGTAATAAACGACAATCACTTGTCGTCGAACAGGAAAAAGATCCTGAGATCTCCTGTTTGTTTCAGAGGGCCATTAGTGAAACTGAAGCCACTGAAATACCTGTCTGTGATTTCATTAAAATTGGAAATCTTATGAGAAAAAGGAGACCTTGCGAGGTACCTGCTAGTGACGAATGGTCAGTGAACTTTCAAATTGTAGTTCCAAAATCTTACAGACAGGAGATAGTTAGTTTGGCCCATAAAACTCCTCTGGCTGGTCATTTAGGCTTATCACAAGATCTTGACACACTTTTATTGGCCAAAAATCAAAAGTGATGTTTGTAAATTTTGTAGATCTTGTCATACTTGTCAAATGGTAGGAAATCTAAATCAGATGATACCTAAGGCTCATCTGCAACCAATTCCTGCATTTGACGAACCATTTAGCAGAATTATGGTAGACTGTGTTGGTCCCTTACCTAAGGCCAAGTCAGGCAACTAATATTTGTTGACCATTATGTGTGCGTCAACAAGATTCCCAGAGGCAATTCCTTTTAGGAGTATTAAAACCGAAACCATAGTAAAAGCTTTGATAAGATTTTTTACTCAGTTTGGCCTTCCCAAGTCTGTCCAATCGGGTCAAGGGTCAAATTTCATGTCTGGGATTTTCCAGCTTGTTATGATTGAATTTGGCACTCAGCAATTAAAGTCGAAAGTGAAATTATGGTTTCACAGAACTTTAATTGAGGGAACATTTGAGTCTTGTAATAGATTTCATTCTCTCTTGCTCATTCTTCAAAATTTTCTTCAAATTAGATTTTAATACCCTTACAAAGTAAAAAAGAAAAAGAATGAATTAAATTATAATAATAGTACTCTGATCTAAATAAATTAATGGAGTACCAGTATATTGAAAGAGATAGCCAAGCAAATATGCAATTAATTTAGTTGTGCCTGTCCCACAAACTGAAGATTTAAGTGAAGAAATTCGATCGAACTCTGTTGATCTTGAAGCATCAAATCTTCGGAATTCGGAAATTATGGAACATCAGGACCAGAAACGTTTGCATTTGCAACAAGAAGAAAGGAATGAATTTAAACAGTTATTATTCGAATATGAGCACTTGTTTCCAGATATTCCTACGAGGACAAACAAAAGTTTTCATGACGTTGAAATTGTGGATTCAAACCCTGTGAAACAACACCCATACAGAATGAACCCTCTCAAACAGGAATACTTGAAAAAGGAAATTCAGTATTTGCTGGAGTACGATTTCATAGAGCCCAGTAAAAGTGATTGGAGTTCAGGATGTATACTTGTTCCGAAACCAGATAAAACTTTCCGTATGTGCACTGATTATAGGAAGGTGAACAGTGTGACAAAAAAAAAGATTCATTTCCATTACCAAGAATCGATGACTGTATTGATAAAGTTGGAAATGCCAAGTATGTCACCAAATTTGACCATCTGAAAAGATTTTGGCAAATTCCACTAACGGAAAGAGCAAAGGAAATTTCGGCATTTGTGACTCCAGATGGACTCTATCAATATAAAGTAATGCCGTTCGGGATGAAGGGTTCCCCAAGTACTTTCCAACGCTTGATGAATATGATTACCTCTGGTCTAGATAATGGTGATGCTTACATCGATGATGTCATCCTCCACAACGACACCTGGAAAGAACATCTAGCCACGATTCGGAAATTCTTTGACAGACTCACTGATGCAAATTTGACAATCAATTTATCTAAAAGTAAGTTTTGCCGTGCTTGTGTCACTTTTCTAGGACATATTGTGGGACATGGACAAGTTAAACCAATAGATGTTAAGGTCAAGGCTGTCTCTTATTTCCCTGTGCCTGTCAGTTAAAAGCAGCTGAGGCGATTTTTGGGATGGCCGGATACTATCGGAAATTGTGTCCCAGTTTTTCTAATATTGCTGAACCCCGGACAAATTTGTTAAGTAAGAAAAGCAAGTTTCTTTGGACTGAAACATGTCAGGAGGCTTTTGGTAGGTTAAAAGCCATACTCAAAAGTACGTCGGTTCTTACAGCTCCAAATTTCAATCAATCTTTAAATTATCTGTTGATGCAAGTGATGTTGGGGTTGGAGCTGTATTGATTCAAGAAGATAGAAATGGTGTTGATCACCCAGTGTGCTATTTCTCTAAGAAATTAAAAAAGCATCAAAGAAATTACTCAACAATTGAGAAGGAATGTTTGGCTTTAATATTGGCATTTCAGCATTTTGAAGTTTATATTAGTTCAGCTCCTTCTCCGGTTATTGTGTTTAGTGATCACAAGCCCCTTATTTTCATCGATAAGATGAAAACTAAAAATCACAGATTATTAAGGTGGAGTTTATTTTTGCAAGAATATAATCTTGACATCAGACACATCAAAGGAAAGATAATTTGATTGCAGATGCACTTTCTCGTGCATAGAATATTTTTTCATGTACACTTTATATAATTCGTAAGAGTTTTCTTATGTAATTTTGTTTTACCTCATGTATAATTTACATATGGTATAAAGAAAGCTTTATTATATAAATCTTTCTTTTTCTTTATGGGGGAAGTGTTACGAATATGCAATTAAATTGCTTGTGTGTTAGTTTTAAATTCTTTTTTTATTTTATTTTTGTTTCATTATATTTTATTGTAATGATAATTTTCACTGGATTTGGGTCTTTTTTTTTTCGGAAAATTCATTTTACCTGATTAGAACGTAACGGTTGCGTTATCACTATTTTTAGTTCACCTTGGTTGAGAGGTTTGTAAACATTGAATGAAAATGATTGGCTATTACCAAGGTCATGTTCGGCCCACGTGTTAGCTGAGTTGTAAACAGCCTTTCTTTTTTAATTTTTTTCCAGAGTAGGAATCTGATTTTTAGATAGGGCTATTCTTGACTACGTGATAATTGGCATTTTTGTTTACTGCGCTGTTCAAATTAATGATCACGTAGCTTCGTCACGTGAGCCACCATGTGATCTAAAATCGTGGGTTAAGACATACGATTTCTAGTAGATTTGCCAGTCGTATCATAAACCTTTAAGAGCTCAAGGTGTTGTTTTATTGCTGATGCCAGTTTATTTTGAAATTCATCTACTTTTCGGGTTTTAATAATTCATATTCTCTGGAAAACAAAATAAGTGCTTTTCTTTATAAAAATTCTTGGACAAAGACATTTAGAGGATATTTATTCTGGAATTTTAAACAGAACATTATCAATTGTGTTTCAACGAGGAACTGTTCCCATCAGTACAACGACCTCATCTGAAGTCATCACCTTCCATATTGGATCTTCATCGAGATTCGAACCTCGTTTAAATATTAAGTTTAGGATTGCCCCCCCCCCCTTAATTTAGTCAACGAAGTCGCTCGTAATTCCAATCTTTTCTTGAGTGATGTGTTACATTCGACAAATTCCGTAACCGATTAATCTAATAACAATAACATTCTCACCTGGCGAATAAATTGATTCGACAGGAAATCAAGAGAAGCAAGCCCGTTTTTAAAACGGATCTGAAAAGAATATAAAGTGTATTAGATACAAATAAGACTCGAGTGTATATGGGTGATCAGATGGGGCGCTGAGGCATATATTGAAGGGTGAAATTGGGTTGAAGACAATTCGACATTGTGTGGTTTTATCTTCTTATGTTTACAACGGTGTCGTCATCAAATCTTGAGTACCAGCTTTCGACTGAAATCGGTTGACTTACCGATGTCGCCGATCAATATCGGTTTAATTTGTACACATGTGTAAAATGGGGATGACTCATTTCGAGGGAGAAATTACATGGCTTATAATCTAATGAAACGTCGATATTTTCTGGTTGTAATGGAACCAAACGATGTTTAGGACCAATATCTTTCAAGATTCAGTATTATTCAGATGATTTGGCATATACCACATTTTTCACGTAATGGTAGCATTGGGGTTTTAAAAGATCATTCTCGTTTTCACCCACTAACTGTTACCCGAAGAAGTGCGTCCTTGCTGAATATCGTTAGTAATCTTTCTTTTCTCATTTGTGTTATTGTTGGTTTAAGATATTCGTTGGTAAATGTAACTGCGGTGGATTCAGCTGTGAATACTACTTCATTGTTGTCTAAACAATGCAGTAGTGTTTTAGCACCTGGTGATGCAATTAAAGATAGGGTATTTTCACGTGTTAATCCGATTACTCCAAGTTGACCTCAAGTTGGTAATGGTATATCAGAGTGGTTCCAACGGTTTATTTCTTTTGGACTTTAACAACATAATGTTTCAATGTATACGATGGTCTGGAAATGTTGTTTTAACAGTACATATTCGTCGATAAGTGGAACGAAATTGTAATCTTAAAATTGGCATCACTGGCCACTTAATCCTACACTCCGTTGACAAATTCCAAAACCTCATTACCTCGGTCAGAATCCAATTCTTGTATTTAAGGATAAATCTAATCTTAAACACACACACCAAAGACGATACAGTACCCTTCCGGACAAATGTTGAGTCCTTCGAATTGATTTCATATCTAGCGACTAATGATAATGATATGGTATATGTGTGATATTCTATAACAAAGTTGGTTTTCGGTGTACGTGAAATTAGTGATACAAAATTAAAACCAAAATGTCGCTTATCATTTATCAACATTCCCATTCTATCTCAAAGACCTTTAGTTCCGGTTACGACAAACATAATATTATGATCCGGATACCTTAAGATATGACATTTAAGTCTATCAAAATAATTTCCACCGGAACTGAGAACAGGTCGACCATTTGCTAAGATTGACACATTACTGTTTTCGACTCCTTCTTTTCTTAATAGTCCTTGAATTCGGCTCCAGATATTTATTTCGCGGGGTGGTTGTGGCAAATCTGGGATCTGTTCATCCACATACTGGTTCATCCCACCTTTAGTAGTATTCAAGCGCAACAACAATCCGACTGGTAAACTCGGTCAAATCCTACTGGGTGGCATCCCTCCTTAGATCCACATCAGTATCAGCAGAAGGGGAGGGGGTGGGTGGGGTGGCAGCGACAACCTAAACCCGACAAGGGACCGATTCTACAATCCGGGCCTTGTAAAAATATCCGATTTCTTTGTTGCCAAAAGCTAATCCAAGCCTTGTATAAAAGCCTGGTCGCCAAGATGACATCCTTCACTGAAGTACGAAAAGAGTTACGGCCCAGACGCTGTATCGTGGTGCAAAAAATATAATTAATTAGCAAAAGGAGATGACCACGCTCAGCTAATTGTTATATTTATTGTTATAATTGTTAATTTGTAATCAGGCATTCCAGGCAAGTTTCACCTGGGTAAAGTTATATTCGACAAAATTACCCGGTGATTGATATTTAATCATTCTTACGAGTCTAATGCTCTTAAAATAAGAAACAGAAAAGAGTGAAGACAACAAGCTTTGTAAAATTTAACAAATAGTTGATTTCCCTAGAATACAAAGTGAAAAATAAGAAAGACGAACTTACAGAATTGCGAATTAAATCCAAAAATAATCCAAGAATTAAAGACACAAGTCCAAGTAATAAAATGTCCTGAATGAAACTCAGTTCAAGTCCCAGAGAGATCCAGAATTGAAGGCGATGACGTGTCTGTTATGGCCTGCGTTGTCCTGATGTGTCAACAGTCTCTTGTTGAATCACAGAAATATTATTCCAGGTTTGAATTCAGTATAAATTCCACTGAATGTCATTATCCAAGAATTTTGTCAGATCACTTTTGTATTTCCAGAGAAAATAATAACTTGAATTCAACAATTTGAAGAAAATAAAATTAAGCCCAAACTGGACACAACATAATACAACCCAAAGTGCTAGATGTTAAAGCACGACTAGTAAAATCCCCAGAGACACAAGATAATATAGTTCTCTGCTTGACCTCAAGGTCACAATTAGCATTTTCTAAAAACAAGTATTACCTAATGGAAAATAACCTTCTTGAATGATATAATGAGCGTTGTTTATTTAAAACATAATACCCTACAAAATTCACTTTTTGTATCCCCAAAACCCTGACCCAAATCAACATGTTTGCCTGAATAATAATTTGGTCAATGGGCTCATACCCATAGAGGATAATGACGCTATTATTAGTTGTTCAGATCAATGAAATAAAACAAATAAAAAAGTCAATCAGGTGAAGCACAAGTGAACTCAATTTTGAACAAGGTCACGTCCAGCAAACAATCTTACATTACAATAACATGTAATGAAATTTTAAAAAAAATTAAAACTAACAGACAAACAATTAAATTAAATATACATAACATCATCTTCTCAGCCGATAATAGCTGTCCCCCTCCCCAATTATAATATTCTTTTAACAAACGCCGAGAAATTGTTCGCCGCGTGATTCGATCCCGGACAAATTTCCCTTTTGCGACCAACGGTCGCTGAACAAACCTCCAGCTGCTTTAACATCTACACTATGAGCTCACTGTAGAAATATATTTGAAAATTGATGTATCAAGATATCTGCGTGTTGTTTGCAATAAAATAGTACAATTGGCTGATACCTCCCACCCGCCTGTCAGAGAATGATTATTCATTTTCACAAGGTGAATCCCAAACTGGTCCCAAACGGTTGGTAATGTCCAGAAATCTTTTCGCTGATGGATTTTATATGAACGTATGCTTATTAGGGCAGAAAGAAAATACTATGATCTTATGCTTTCGATAAAGCTTCTTATTACGACGTGTGAGTGCATTCTCTTGTGCTTAATGGATAGCAGCATTACAATTATGATGCGTTCAAGTATCTGTACGCTTCTAACAACATGTGTTATTTTTAGCAGCGAGTAGGTCATTGAACCAGAGATAGGTCACTGGGGAATTTCATGTTGTTAGCGGAATGTGAAGCATTTCCTCGCAAAGAGTTCCGGTGGGTCATTAGTGGGTAAGAAAAATACGGTACATTACTATATATACTAAAATTTTGTCTATCTGCTGACCGGTGATGTGTAATTGAATCCATGTTGTAATACTAACAATGTGAGATTCTGCGTTAACTATGGAATCTCGTACTGCTAAATTAGCTCGACAATGACTAGAGGAATTAACAAATATCTGCCATCCGTGATTCTGTTAAATCACAGCTGCAACAACGTCACGAAGCTCAAGCGGAATTTACAGAAGGTACAGAACAGTTGTTTAAACCAAGTGTTGCACCAAACCAAAAATTGTTTACAGCAACTGAGGCAACACGAAAAACTCTTGAGACATTACCGGCGGATATTGGTGGTCGTCTTCAACCTGCTCCCAACACCCCAGCTACATGTTCAGCCACAACCCGAAGATCAAACACCTCTTCAACCACCGCCGAAAAGTGAGAACTAACATAGTATATAAATTTACTGAGGAAGTTATTGCCGCTATCATGGATAAAGACAAATTAATTGATATTGTGTTTTGATACAGTCGTAGAAACAAATATGTAAAACCCGAATATGTTAAAAGCTGGCGATTGAGAAAAGGATCTATATCGCGTTGCTACTAATTATCAGCGAATAAGATATGAGAAAAATGTTAATAGTTTTGAACTCTTTAACCAGGCAGTAAAGGAACATACTGCAGTGGTAATACAGGAATAAAAAAAACAGGAAGAGATGAAGAGTAAACTTGAAGAAGTAAAAAAAGGAGAAAATCATTCGTGAAAATTAGCTCTGAAACAAGAAAAAAAAAAGGCAGAAGCTGAGTTAAGGGAACTCCCCAGCGCTCTGGAACCACAGCCACATCAAGAGTCGTCACTTGAAGAAAAAACCAGAAGCGGCCTTGCCACTCGCAATGTGCAAGCAGATCGTGCTCGAGAAAACCCAGATCTCTACGGTGATTTAAGGTAAACTCAGTCACAATAACGTCCTGTCTGATGTTGATCGACTAGAAATTTTGATTGGTTGGAGACGAGCCGGCAATTATTCATCCGAAATCATCAATGAAGCAGCTGCTATCTGTCAGCATTTACTTACCAGTGGCGTCATGGACAGCAACGTTTATGGGGCACTTATCGATGAAATTACAGACGATTACTACAGTGATGGATCAATTAGATCGGCGATAACAAAATAACATGATTATATACAATACTCAACGTGGACCGGTGATGGTCAGGGTCATAAATTCAGGATTTCCAGTTTATAAAGTTATATACGGAGATTGGATTGGTGATGTTCTTCGAGGTTTATTTAGAAGGATAGCCATAAAAGCGATCCCGATTGCAAAATAAGTGGGAATGAAAGCCATCGAATTCATTTGTGATAAAGCTATTGGCAATGTTGGTGATGTCGCTGGTAAAGCATTCTCAGCGGTCAAAGAGAGATTCGCTCGATTAATACTACGTAAAGCAGCAGTTGAAGCCAACAAAACTGCCTCGCACCGAAGTGATGCCAGCAAGTGTCAGTAAAATAATAAATCCAGCCGCAAATGAACGGATGAAAGAATTAGCTGGCGTGCCGTCACTAACAAACCAACAAGCCGCCGAGAGAGAAAAAATAGAACTGCAAGTCTGTCAGCGGGAATTGGCATGGGTCGACGTCGTTTCAAAATAACAAATAATATAATGAAATGTTCAAGCGTGTATCTGATCCCGCATTTGACATGAACGCGCCAGTCATCAAAGATGAATCTGTTCGTGATTATCAGTATTATTTTTATGATGCACGTGTACCAGACACACATGGACGAATCGTGCTACAAGTCCAAGGTACAAGATAGCTTTTGCCCGCTGAGGCATTCAATGGGATCGAAGGGCAACTTTTCAAATCAGATGAAAGCGCCAAACGAAAAAGTGTGGCTGACAAAACTTTCTTTGTGGATGCCAACAATGATACCATCACTCGTAAAACAACGTCTGCTCTTTTATGAATATTGGTGGCAAATCAACGCTGTCATGGTTGACGATGACCAAAGACAGTATTGAGAGTAGTGTTAGTAGTAAGCGGAGGAGATATTGCGTCTATGGGGCCTTAGTATTAAATTTGGTCGTTTGCACTATGGGATCAAAATTTATAGGGTCACGTAGACTTCTATGTTAAATTTGTTCGTTTGCACTATGGGGTCAATGCGAATTTAACATGGGTGGGCTACTCTAGGGTCAATGGGAATTGAACATAGGGAATGAATAGCGACAATGGATTTGGCCTGTTTAGGGTCAATAGGAATTGGAGAGGGGTGACGTCACGGTACTGGACACTAGCAACAATGTTGCAAGTGGCTGACCTCAATCGGGCGGAACAGTGTGGCAAGGGGCTGACCTGAATGTGCTCTACTCTAGGGTCAAATTGAGACATAGACATCAAGAAGTGGGATCGAGACAGAGTTAGAGTCATAGACATAGAGATATGACACAAACAGATTTATGAACATAAATCTATCACACAAAAATTCGACAAAATTTATTTTAGGCAAGAGAGATTAGATATCTTTTCGGGGCAATGGAGCGGCCCAGAAAATTGCCTTTGGGTTTCTTCTTCTTCTTCTTCTTCTTCTTCTTCTTCTTCTTCTTCTTCTTTTCTTCTAATTTCTGTCTTGTCGTTTTCTTTGCCACCAGCACATTATCTTCTCCACTACATTTCTTTTCTTCTTCTTCTTCCCATTTTCTTTCTCCTCCTTCTCCTCTCTTCCTTATTTTTCCTTTTCTCATCCCTCTTCTTCTTCAAGCTTATCATTAGAAGCTCTGATTTGCTCCCTTTAATCCTTATCCTCCGTTTCTTCTTTTTCCTTTTTGTTCAGTTCTTTTAGTCTTTCTTTGGCTCTTCTTAAATTATTGATCCATCTTTACACGATGGGGGTTATAACACCCATAATCTACTCTCACCAACATTTCCAAAACTAGGATTAACCCAGAAGACGGTTCTCTATCTTCACTAGATCTAACGATCTGCACTCCCAATTTAGCCACCATGACAAATTGGGAAGTGGATAGAGAAACCACATTAGAAAGCGACCATTTTCCAATAAATATTTCTATCAGTCTTACCAACTCAATCGCCACCTTCTCCAAAATTCCCAAATGGAGAATGGATAAAACCAACTGGCACACATTCAACTCCTGACTTCCGGTACAACTATAGCAGACTGACAAAGCAGAGATATTGACATATATAACAATAACATTCTAGAAGCCATAATTGCAGCTGCCACGAAAACAATCCCCAAAAACAAGAAAAGGGAACAAATCAATTGCAAAACCGTCCATCCCATGGTGGAGCGATGATTGCAAAAATATAATTAAAGAGAAGAAGAAGCCCTTAACAAATTCCGGCACACTGGCCTATCAACATATTACATGGAATATAAATCCAAAGTTAAACAAACAAGGCTTGTTATCCGCAAAGCAAAGGAAACATCATGGCACACATACTGCTCCACTATGGGGCTTAGAAAAATGCAATTCCAAACAGGTCTAGCGACAAATAAAAGCCATGAGAGTCAACAAAATTAACAGCATCCTCAACATAAAAGGGATGACAACCAACAAAGATAAAGCTGATCAACTGGCAAAACATTTTGCCGGAATGAGCAGCAACAATAATCACTCAGCCCAATTCCAAGCACATCGAAGAACTATAGAGAGTAAATATCCTCTTTTTTTTTAATGACCTGGATCCCAAATATTCCCCACTTAATGCTGATTTTTCCATTGAAGAATGGAAAATAGCTATTAGGGAGAAAAATCCACCTCACCAGGAGAAGATAATCAAGGATATGAAATATATAAATATATATCCCACCTAATATCGAAGGAACCCTGCTAGAACTGATAAATCAATTTTGGAAAACAGGACAGATACCCATAAAATGGAAACAAGCTATAGTTATCCCAATACCAAAAGCCGGTAAAGAACCTACAGAATTATCATCCTACAGGCCAATCTCACTCACTAACACTATATGTAAGGTGATGGAGACAACAGACTCAAATACCATCTTGAAAGCAACAATCTCATCTCAAAAAACCAAAGTGGCTTCCGTAACAAAAGATCCACCTTGGACCAACTAGTGAGGCTCGAATCTAGCATTAAACTAGAATTCAATGCTAAACGAAAATGCGATCGACATCTCATAGCGATTTTCCTCGACCTTCAGAAATCCTTTGACCTAGTTTGGACAGACTGCCTTATCGCTAAGCTGAACTATTATGGGATTAATGGACACAAGCACAAATGGATCAATAACTTTCTAAAAGGAAGACTCGTTAGAACCAGAATAGGGGACCAGTATTCAGAAAATCATGAACTAGAGAATGGTACCCCTCAAGGTAGTGTGTTAAGTCCAACCCTTTTCAACATCATGATTAATGACCTCGAACATGCTGTTGACCTTAGCAAAATCGACCTATCGCAATTTGATGACGACAGTGGCGTATGGAAAGCGGGCAATCCATCCAGCCAACAACTTATCGTTGATTTACAAACAAATCTAACAATGATTAGTAAATGCGCTGACAAGTGTTGATTCAAACTATCAAAAGGAAAAACAACTGGAATTTTATTCTCCCTAATCCCAGGTGCACGATAAAACCAACCCCCAACCCCTCACATTATACATGCAAGGCGAACCCATTCTATTTGTGAAAATAGCCAAATTCTTGATCAACACCTTACATGGAAGTACCACATTACCGAACTAGTCCGTAAATGTAATGGCAATCTAAACCTCGTAACGCTTTACAGGGCACTAATTAGGTCAAAGCTGGACTATAGGTGCCAGATCTACACCTCAGCCAAACCTACCCTCCTTAAACGACTAGACATAATCCAATCCAAGGCGCTACGTATTTGTACAGGTTCCCTTAACAACACCTCTAAAGAAGAATTGCAGATCCTCACAGGAGAAATACTAATGACACTGAGAAGTGAAGAAACGATCTTAAGAAATGCAGCCAGAATCTCAGTATATGATCCTACCCATCCTACAAGAGATATCATGAACAGATGCAATATCCCATTTAGCAAAAGATTCGTTCCTTACCCACCCTCAGGAAAAAAGATCCATACATTAAGAGATGAAATATATATCAATAGCCTCCAAGCGGAGACCATCCAACACCGAGACCCTATACCATGGACTTGCAAAAACCCAATTGCTCCACTTTACATGTCTCAAGCACGGACGTGAAGAAAAACATTCCCTCTCACCAACTACTCATATCACTTACCAAAACAATTCACGGTGATATGAGTACTAACCTAAAATAAATTTTTATACAAAACAACAAACTAATACCAAACATTTTGTGCTTAGGGACGTGAAGGAAAACACCCCCTTATACAAAAACTAACAATACCCACTCCACCATCAATAACATGGAACGCGTGGACCTAAAAGAAACACTCACGTTCACTTTTTCCTACATATACACTTTAGTATCACTCATACATATAAAAACACACACTGTCTTACAAGTCAGGGAAACAAAATGTTTATAGGCACATTTCTATTTTTTACTTACACACACACACACACACACACACACACACACACACACACACACACACACACACACACACGCTATCTTTAAAGCTAGAGAAACGAAGTGTTTATAGGTATACTTCTATTTTTTAACCTACCAACACACAAAGACAGATAAATTTTGGCAAATGAATATTATATCTTTTCCAGATTGTTTGGGGTAGCCCTAAAAAGGGCTGTTTTGTTGGGGGTTATGGCAATCTCTTATCGTCTGAGATTGCGTCCCTGTCTGGTTGCAGGATTTCAGACAGGATAGAGTCTGCTTCTTCGGAAGAAGAAGGAGAACTCTTTCTTGTCCACACGGCAGTCTACAAAACCTCTGTCTGGCTCCTGCTTTTGTTGGTGCTGCTGTTGCTGTATTCTCTGCTGTTTCTGAAGTCTGTACTTCTCGGTCCATTCTTCTTGCTCCTTCTTGATTTCGTCTTTAAACACCTCTTCTTGGGCCACTTTTAATATCGTGACATTTTCAATCTATCAGGCTTGGGTATTAGGTTTTGCCTGACACGATGTAAATTCACGTGGGCTTCGCTCAGCTTTGCTAGTCTTGAACATATCTTAATAGGTTGACGAGTCAACAATGGATGGTCAGATTTCAACGTGAAATGTATTTAGGTCGCCTATGCAAACTGTGCTTTCGCGACCAGTTTATGCCTGAGGATCAGGCTTTTCAATTGGTCGGGACTGTGAGATTGGTGCCATCACAGTCCCGCGTTTATGTGCGATGTCGCACTTTTTATTTAGGTCCGGTCGAGGAGAAGGAGGAAGGGGACCCTGGGTGTGGACGCAAACGCCTCAGCCTCCGGTGTCGTGCACGCCCCAAAACGCCAGCCCATACTTATAGTCCAAATTCAGTCCAGTTGTGCTAGTGGACGTTAAAAAGAACCAAGTAATGTGTGAGCCACCTGTGCAATTAATCTAATACAATTAGTCGTATAATTTCTTTTACTCTTGTTTGTAATAGTTTTTATTTTCGTGTACTTAGCGTACTTTTAGTGTTTGAAATAGTACCAATCAGCTGTTGGATGTAAACCATCCTACACATGTTAGAGTCACGCATCGTTTTTAGATGGTCGTTAATTTTGTTGGTGGTGCCAACGGATCAAGTTTGGTTTGTTTTGAATAGAGGCATTATCGAAAGAGGTCTTCAATAGCCAAAGGGAAAACCTCAATTAAAAAAAATAAAGGAGGAGGCTTTAGTGGAAAATCTTTCAACAACACAGGCTTGTTGCTTTCTGGATTCCACCCAGGTGTTTGTTAGTATGTTTTTCCTAGCACCTGTTTTGCGCCCCAGCGTCCGTTGGATTTAGAAAAAAAAGGAGGGGGGGGGGCCTTAGTGGAAAATCTTTTAACACCACAGGCTTGTTGCTATCATGATTCCACCCAGGTGTTTGCTAGTAAGTATTCCCTAGCACCTGTTTTGCGGCCCAGCTTCCCTTGGGTTTGGGAAAAGATTTTTTGTTTTCGTTTCTTTTCTTTAATTTGACCGGCGATAACTGGTCTTCTTTCTCGTGTTGGCCCTCTTTGTGGCTGTGGTATCATCGTTCTGGGTATATGGTGGTGTCCAAGTTCGTCTCTTCAGTGTCTTGTGCCTTGGTCATTTTCCTTTACTCTCTCCTACCTCCTTCCTCGTCTCCTCCTCATTTTCCCCCTTTTCTTGCCGTTGTCCTAAGCCTTTTCCCTAATTTCTCTCTCTCTCTCTCTCTCTCTCTCTCTCTCTCTCTCTCTCTCTCTCTCTCTCTCTCTCTCTCTCTCTCTCTCTCTCTCTCTCTCTGTCTCTCTCTCTCTGTCTGTCTCTCTCTCTCTCTCTCTCTCTCTCTCTCTCTCTCTTCTTTTTTTAAATAAAAAACTAACGTTGTGTCCTAGTTATTTGGTTATAGTTAGTGGGTTAGGTTTACATGCAGGGAGGTTGGAATTTAGGGAGGGAGGTGAGAGAGGAAGGAATGGGCATGAGGAAAAGGATTTCTATTAGAGTAGTTCATTGTTTGGTCTGTGGTGGGCTTTTATGGACTTGCCATTTGGCTATCCGTCCGGTAGTCTAGTGCCATTTTGGGTTTGTTGTTCTGGTATCACAATGGCTGCCTCTATTCTATTGAGTTCTTTGGATTTGGAACCGTCTGTATAGATTTTGGTATATCCAGTGTAATACTCTTCTAAGATTTTGTGGATTTCTGTTAAGAATTTTCCATGGATTTTGTTGTTTGGGTCCAAATGTCTATGCTGTTAGGTTTACTTTGGGAGTGTTGTTCTTCCAGGGAGTGGTGTTGCAAATTGCGTGTGGTTCCGCTTGGATCTTTGGTATTTGTATTTCATCACAGAGCGTATGCACTCTCTTACTTGCTGGGGGGTTTGGTACCAGTTTTTGGCTGAACGGTCTGTTGCATTTTTTAATTGTCATTTTAGTTGGATTGTTGTCTGAATGTATTGAGTTTCTGATGGCATATCTCAAGATGTGTTCCTCTCGTCTAATGTTCAGTGGTAGATCTCCCGAGAGTACCTGTAGTTCGTCGTTTGAGATGTTCGGTAGTGCTCCTGTGCATAGCCTGAAGACTTTGTTTTGTAGGGCGTTTAATTTTTGAAGCAGAGTATTGTTTGCAGATGCATATATTTGGCAGCCATAGTCCAGTTTGGCCCTGATTAGTGCCTTATACAGCATGAGCAGAGTATGTTGGTCACCTCCCCATGTTGTTCTCTTCAGGTGTTTTAAGAGGTTGATCTCTTGTTGGCAGTTTTTGATTAATGTTGTTGTGTGTGGTTTCCAGCTGAGGTTTTCGTCGAGTAGCATTCCTAAGAAGTATGTTTGTTTGACGAATTGTATAGGTGTACCTTGTAGATAGAGATTGGGGTATCTTGGATTTTGTCTGTTGTGCGGAGAGAAAAGCATTCCTACAGTGGTGGCACTTGAAATTTTAAATCCCCAGTTGTCTGCCCATTTGGAGATTGCATTTAGGTTCTGTTGTCGTTGATCAATGTATTTTTTTTGTTGGGGTTTCCTGATTTCCAGATTCCGCTATCGTCTGCAAACTGGGATAAACTGATTGTGTTGTTAATGTAGTCGCCGAGGTTGTTGGACTTATCACACTTCCTTGGGGTGTTCCGTTATCCAGTGTGTAGATCTTGGAGGTCGTGTCGCCTATTCTGGTTTTTATTTTTCTTCCTGTCAGGAAGTTTAATATCCATCGGTGCATCCGTCCCGTTATGCTTTATTGGTTGAGCTTGGATATAAGTCCTTTGGTTTAAACTAAGTCGAAGGCTTTTTCGAGGTCGAGGAAGATTGCTATTAGGTGTCTGTCGCTTCTTCTTTTGGCATTAAAGGCTAGTTTGATGTCAGATTCTAATCTGATTAGTTGGTCGATGGTGGAGCGTCTGTTTCTAAACCCACTTTGGTTTTCAGAGAGTAAATGGTTTTTATCCAGATGGTGTTTTACTCGGTTGTTGATCACTGGATCCATAATTTTGCATATGGTGTTTCTTAAAGAGATCGGTCGGTATGATGTTACATTTTTAGGATCCTTCCCTGGTTTTGGTATGGCAATGACTATTGGTTGTTTCCATGATGTGGGATGGTCAGAATGGAGACCGCCCCGTTTATATGTCTCTAGCGCGGACGCGATAGAAAACATCCATACGATTTTTTTTGGGTAGGAACGCTATAGTTCATCTCATGGAGAGTGATAGAGAGAGAAGTCAAAGAGCATGTATAGTGATAAAATTTTTTAAAACAAACCACCAACGATCCTTTTTTCATAACATTTTTATTCAGCCAACAATTAACCAACACGTAATATAACATCAACACGTTTTTTAAAATAACTAATTTTTGTCAAGGTTGACAACGTTGTGAAGTCAAGTTAGACTTCCACTGTTGGAGGTCATTTAGCCATTGATGTATACTACGTTTCCTAGCTAAAGACAAGAGATATCCATAATGGTCACAAAACCATCGATCTACTTTTTCATCGTTTCTAGAAGAGTCACAATTACAATAAGTCACTAAATCTTCTAAGGGATATCAAAGACTGCGTTGATGAAGAAAATACACACAATATTGTCCACACACCATGGAATCTGCGCCTTGTAATTTCACATTATTGAAGCGAGTCGTCTGGGCATTTCGTCTAATAAAGTCGATGATGTCGTCTTCCAAAGGCGGTAATCCGTATGAAGCAAAATGCTTCACACAGGAATCGTGGGGAAAGTAGACGGCTCCCAAGTGGGATCCTGGAAGAGGGATGTCGTCCGTGTTGATGACATAACCTTGATGGTCTTTAGGTTTGTGATGAGGAAGTTCATCTTTAGCGCACATGACAGGATTCCAAGAAGTAGTGTACGAACTGTTTTTCAAAAGATAATAAAGTTCCCAGGTATCCATTTTTTTCTTGTTTCACAGGTAATGATAAGTAATCAATTCAATCCTGATTTTTTGCTTGAAAATCTCTGTCAAGCAATCGTCTCTTGGCATCGTCTCCATACTCTGGGCGAAGATAAATTCAATGCGATTAATCTCTAGAGCAGTCAATGGATGTGACGAATGATCACGCAAGTCTTTATACCACTGTTGCAACACTGCTTCGTCCGAGATGAGACCCCAAGAGTCATCCAGATACTCGTCCAATTTTCTTCTTGACTCATCATCAGACATTTATCGTGTTGAATTTGACTGGGATGATCATTTTGACACCCATGGCAAACTTTCCTGGTCAACCCTGTAATGGTTTCTGCCAGGTGTTTGGCAAAAAAGACTAGATGTTGTTCTAGTTCTGGTCATCTGGATGTGACATTCACCTCTTCGTCTTTGTCTTTGGGTTCTGCTTCCACGATATCCGTCCGTTCCATTTCCAAAGATTCTCTACCATTTAGAAGAGGGATAAGAGTCTTCCATAGTTTCTAATAGTCTAGAATGACTTCTCTTAAACTGTTGATTTCTAGAGTGTTGTCGAATTAGGCATACAAGATGACGTTCATCATCTCGGTTACAGCTTCTGCAAACTGAAGTTCCACACGCAGTTGACCCGATTTTATAGGGTGGAAATGTCCCTCGTCGCTGCCTTGGTCTGGAGTAAAATCAAAGGCCCACAAAGCATAACCTCCTGCATAATCATCGTACGAAATACCGTGTCTGCTGTTGGTCCCTAACTGTCCCGTGGTTTCGCACAGGGACAAGTACGATCTCAAGTAATTTTTCTGGGTAAAAATAGGTTCGAAGGGTCTGATAAGGTCTTGCCATCGCGACTGACTTCGATCTTGGACACTCTGTAGTGCTTAAACTCTAAAGGATTGGCAGTGACGGCTCCGTTGAGGGCTTCGTTGCTGACGATACCAACGATTAAACGTTTGGGAAACTGTCCTTGGAAGAGATGATCTTCGATCTTGGATTGGAGTCCAGTCATCAGTGGTGAAAGTTTTCACTTCCACTCGTCGTATCGGATACTTGGTGATTGTTCTGCTCAAAGTGTGGCTTTGGGTGTGTGAAGTACTCTGGAGGGGTGTCTTCGTTGTCTCTTTCAGCCTTGTCCTTGCTGTGTGTCAGGGATGCAGGAATGCCTGGCTAGGCAGCGTCCAGGGCATTTATAGGAGTTTCTCGTCGGCCCAAAATGTCTTTGCCAGTTTGAAGCAAGACACTTATACCTGCTCTCAAGAAAGCCTCTTTGGGGTTTTGTTTGTCGATGATGACATTTTGGAGAAATTCTTTTCTTTGCGTCAAAGCGGCATCTTTCAAGGCGTGCAATCCTCGCGTCACCATTGGTTTCAAAGCGTTGGCCACCGAACGAAACGCCGATTTCAGTATATCTCCTAAACCATGTCCTCACTGTCAAGCGACTCCCTGGTACACAGGATATATGACTTACAAGTTGTTAGAGAATTGTTTTCAAAAATGGAGTTTCACCGTAACTTTTCCTTTAGAGAATGGAATATTTTGTCCCAGATCTCCTTCTATATCAATACTGACACTGTCGAAATGCAACTTACTCACGAGTAAATAATGAGGATGTACAAATTCGTGGTGAACGTGATGAGTGTTTCCACCTTCCTCGTCATTGGTCGTGGCAGAATCCGCTTTGAAAGGAATGACACGCAGTAACGGTACGAAGATGTGTTACACCATGTTGTACTCCACCACATCAAAGTATACAAAGGTCAAATTTAATCGTTATTTCAGTTCTACCGGGTAACGAAAAACTTCGCAAAATTCATGTTGTTGGCGTTGGGTGGTATGAGTGAACCCTTGACCATATTGAGGTCTCCACCCAAAATGTCAAAGAATTCAGGACAAAATGTAATGGACAACGTTTTGGCATCCGAAAATTCATTAGAAGGAGACGAGCCACTTTATGGTACTCGAGGATGACACTTCGTTTGGTTTTTTCCAAGGCTTTCCCAAACAGCGCATTGAATTTGGAAGCAATCGTATCCACCAGATGTTGACCGTTAAAATAACAGTCTGCAGGAATTTTCAACATATAAATGTACCGTGGAGTATCAGGGGACACTGGTCGTTTCATAGAGGGTTCTACAGTTTCGTTTTCGTTCAAGAATTGTTGCACTTGGTCGTTCAGAACTTCGACCTCAGAAGTGTTTTGATTTTCAGTAATGTTTTTAATTTGTGTAGGGTGAATTATTTCGACCAAAGCCACTTCCCAATGGGCTCTGCGATCCAATTGGATGGCCTGAGGTAATTTGGCCGTGAAACAGCACAAAATATTGTGGGGAAACTCATCCATGGAACTGTCACTGGGTAAAGTTAAGTAAAACTTTTTATTCATAATTCCGGAGTTCTGCTGTCCTAAGGGTCACTGGAGGTCAGAGGAGTGACTAAAAGAGGATTCTTTTTGTTGTTGTTATTGTGACTGTTGGGAGGGTGACTGGCGTTGGGCGCAAGACTCCCGATGTTAACATTAGATTATTTCAGTTAAGGATTGGGGAGAAGGTAACCGATGCAACTGCTCAGTAAAATGGTCCACAATTGTTTGTCTCCTTGTTGCAAACTCAAGGTGGCAATGGCAGCACCGATGACACAATACACCACAAAGATTTGGCAGAAAAAGACGATTTGCTTTAAGGCACACGTTCTCCACGCCACACCCAGAAGGGTTGCATTTGTAGATCTTGCATCGATGAACTGGGTGAATCAGTGGTTGCTGTGGTGGTTGATGTTGTGTTGAAGGGTATGATGGTCACTTCTTTTTATAGTCGATGACTTGCGAAGCGTCGATCCAAGAGTCAAACCTCGGCGGATATACTTTCCAACATACTTTGACTTCTTTGACACGAGTTTTTCCTACTTGACGGGTTCTTCGATCGAGAATGCTTTCGATGTCGTACACTTCATCTTCTTTTTTGGTCACGCGTTGTAATTTGGGCAAGAAAAAACGTTCCTTTTAACACTTCCCCGTTCATGTCTTCCAGTTTATAGACGGTAGGATGACGGCCACGCACTCGTCCAGTGGCACGAAACAATTCAGTGGTTCAGTTGAGTAAGCAACATTTGTCGAAGCTGCGTTTGGTTTTTCCAGTGCGCACCCACCTTCCGTCATCAACACTCCACCTTTCTTGGGGACAATCACAGTCGGGGACGTACCAAACAGGCTCTCAAAAACGGTCACATCGTTGTCGGGAGTCGCTTCTTATGGTGCATATCCGATGCTCCGATGGTAATATTGGTTGTACGCTTTGATCAGGTGCGGTAAGTCGTCGATGTACTTGAGAGTGTGCTGATGTGTATAATATTTCCACATGCGTTCGTTCAAAGTGCTTTGAAAATGTTCCACGATGATGGCTTTGGTTTCTGGATTCTCGGTGGTGAAGAAATGGATGTCTCGTTTCTTTAATATCTTTTTGGAAAACTTAGTGCCTTTGTCGGTTTGCCATCGAAGAGGGTGACGATCACTTTGTTTCAATAACAGTTTTAGGGATCACACTAACTCAGTGCTTGATCTGGAAGTCAATGGCGTGACCCAAGCAAATTTGGAAAAGACGTCGATGAAACAAAACAAATATTTGTAGCCACAATAGTAGGTGGCCAAATGAGAGACATCGCCTAAATCAGCTTGCCATTGATGATCGATGCCCTCCACTCGGGTGCGTTTTCTGGAAAAATTTCGTCGAATGGATTTGTGTTAGGTGTACGTGGCTTGTTCTTGTAACCATCGTTGCACTTGAGGTACACGGACACTTTTTCAGTTGGGTTTTGGCAGCACGGACTCCTCTGTAACCCGCAGGATGGGATGGATCTTAGTAAAGGCTGGCGAACACATTCTCCATTAGGACTCTTTTTAATAAGTCACCCACTCTTCACGATGCTTGTCTTTTCTTCGTGTGGTATTTTATTAGATTGTAATGCTTTGCGTGTCCGACGAGCAATAGCTGTCGATGAGGATGTCTGTACAGGGGTAATCAACTCTTGTTTAACTTCGATCTTCACCTTCCTTTTCTCTTCGTAGGAAGAAGGGGTTACTATCATCTTTTTAATCCAACCAGTTCTGGATGTTGGTTGTGTTAATATGCGTACTTTTTCTGGTTGAGTTTGAAACTCTTCTTCTCCTTTTTCTCTCTTGGTCACTGGGGGTGCTGTTGATGGACTTTTCATCAGGGTCTTAAAATCTTTCAGAGTCAGTTGAGCTGTTTCGTCTAAAGCTTTCTGGTGAAATAGTTGAAGCTGCTGCAACACTTGACCGTACCGTTGCAATTTTTCCGTTCTTGACAAATCGCTGCTATCCATCAACGAAATTCGTGTTGCAACTGGGACATCTCGGTCAAATGAGGATTGGGAGGTAAATGTGGGTTTCATTGTTCTTGCCAACGACGGAATTCCATCCATCGTTTGTAAGGCACTAAAGTCAGTTTTACTCCTTCTATTAGATTGCAAAGGTCACGTCTGAGATCTTTTGACTCCAGAAGTCCCTTTTATCTTCTTCATCCTTTTTATCTTTGAGTCATTTGTGAAGCAGTAACTCCCATGAGTCCTGTAATCAGTGGTGCCAATATGACTTTTAGTATGGGTACTAACAACAGGTGCACAAATCCTCTGCGTTGTACCAACATCTTTTTTCTTTTGACGGATGGGTATTTTCTTTTGGACCATTTGGCGAAGAACGTATCGATGCTTGGCTAAGCATTTTTACTGATGTCGACACAAAGGTATCGTTCCTTTCAAGACATTCGGACAACATTCGCACACGATATCGATGACGTCTTTGGAGGCTGTTTGAATGATATGTTTTCGCATGGGCGAAGGGGCTTTAGACAGGACGGACAACACGTCCCAGTGTTTGGCTAAATGAGGAGGAAGTCCTTTCCTTTCCTTTCCTTTTGAGGTAGAAGTGGGATGGCTTCTGGGGGGTGACATCTTTGTTTGTTCCGGGGCACACACACAAAACATACACTGACGTCGATGACTTGGCACACGTCATTTTATCTTATTTTTTGGAGTAGGTCGAAGGGTCTGTAACCAGTTTTTTACGAACTCTTTGGCTATCGCTTCGTCAAAAATGTGACGACTTTTTTCTATTGCGCCAAACAATCCTCCCCTTTTGTTGCTCCTCTTTTTCTTTGGACGACTGTGTCTTTTCTGGGGTAGACGTCGATGCTTGGCTAAGCGTTTTGTCGGATGCCGGATCAAACGACAAGACTGTCCTTTTCTTTTTCCTTTTCCTTTTTGAACAGGAGAACGACGATGGTGCTGGTGTGCACTCCTTTTAGGTGACATCGTTTTGGTTCAGGAGCAAAAAATACACTGAAGTCCATTGTTTGGCAAAGTTCTTTTATCTAATGTTTTGGGGATGTATTTTTTTTAACGTTTGATAAACCAGACTGTTTGAGCATATGTTCTACCATTCCAGCGCCAAAATTCCTTCCCTTTGGTTGCTCCTCTTTTTCTTTGGACGACGGGGTCTTTTCTCGGGTAGACGTCGATGCTTGGCTAAGCATTTTGTCGGATGTGGGGTCAAACGACGAGACTGTCCTTTTCTTTTTCCTTTTCCTTTTAGTACAGGAGAAAGACGATAGTAATGGTGTGCCCCAGGTCTTTTTTAATAGTGGAATGCGTCGCCACTGATTGTCTCTACGTCGTATCAACTTGATGACAGGCATCATGCGTTGTGGAGGGGTTCAAAACGGACTAACTCGGGACATTTCTTGCTTGGATAAACCCAGTAAACTCTGTAACATGCATGATCTCTCTTGGACTTTGATTCTGGGGGCAGGTACTTTGTTAGCAGCTGCAACCGCTGGAGGAGAAGTTCCTGGAGACACGGGTTTCCATTTTTTCATCAAATGGGGAAGAATGGGTGTCAAATTGGGTTTGGCTGGCATCACTAGCAACGGAGAAGTGAATGAACCTGGGGCTACTGGAGACAGAGTCACCGTCGCTGCAGGTCGTGGTTTGGAAATGTAAGGTTACGCCCTGGCCGAAGTGCCTCTCTTGAGGGAAGTAGCTAATTTCTGTGTTTTTTTTTTTTTCTGGGGACTTTTCTTTTTCTGCGGCTGTGACCTGGTCTTCATACCACTGCTTTTTTTTCGTTTTGGTACGTTTCGGTCGGGGAGTGGTTTTTTTCTTGGAGATGACTTTGGGCGCATTAGGATCCCATTTTATAGGGAGAGAATGATGACACCTCCTAGAGAATCGTTACCTCCAGGTTTCAATATGATTTGCTTTTTGGTTTGAGTGTCGATGCGGGGATCTGCCCGTTGCGTCAAGGCTACTTTGTTTCTCTCAAAAAATCCTTTGGTTTGATGTGGAATTATGAATGTTGCCTTGCAGTAATTGAAGTGTTGTCACCGTAAACCATCGTAAGACTTCTTTGAGACTGGCTTCTAAGACACGAACACTTATTTGTGGATTTTTTTGCGACTGATGCCGTACAAGGCACGAATCAATTTGACGGGAAGATGAGACTGAAGGGACGTCATGTTGACGATGTGTGAGACAGACCAAAAGTGTCTGAGGTTTTTATTGATTTCTTTTAAGTCGACGGGGACGTGTACACGACAGGCACCAGTGGTGAAACAGATGGGTACGAAATCGCAAATAATCGGGGGTAGTGGGTTTTAAATCTACGAGTAAATAGGCGTGTAGGGTTTGAGTGGTATCGACGTACTCATGTGTCAGCCAAGGAGTTCCTAACTGTTTGGCTAACACTTGCACTTGCGATTTATCTCTAGGGCTTTTAAACAAGACCACGTAATGAGCATTGTTACTGATGGTGCGATAGGCTTTACTTTGTTGAAACAAATTTTGAGTGATGTAAATGACACTGGCATTACGATGATGCCCTTTGCGCATAAACCACAGTTTAATTTCTTCTTCGTCTTCTCCTAACATGTCGTCGAAGATGACCAGATGGGTTTGACTAGGGTCTGACACGACCCCGTCGTCTTCGCCAGGAATGCCTTCCACAAACGCGATGGAATCGCCTTGGCTTTCTCGCATGAGGCTGTACGCCGATTGCCGCTCTTTGTAACACCAGATGATACGTTGAGGTGTATGATCGATCAAATGATGTTTATGTTCGATCGAACGTTTGACAAATTCAGTTTTGCCTGAACCTTTTGGTTCAGCAATTAACATGTTAAAGGGATGACGAAGATACAAGGCCTCCCAACTAGCACGATCTAAGTTTTCGTCGATGACTTTGAAAATGGTGGAAGAGGGAACATAGACAGCAGAGATAGCCATAGTGAAGGGAATGTCACTTTTGAAACGAAGACAGACGAGACAAGAGTTTTTTTTATACCTTTTTCAGGACACATTAATTTCAAAACATTTTTAAAATTGAACACGAAAGACAAAAATACATAAAAGCCAAATTGTTAAGTACATCGATAAAATACACATCAAAACGATCAAGTGGAATATAAACAAGTCACTGTACAACATTTTTGGTGACGAAGGTGTGGTGTCCTAGGGACAGTTTGTAATGTTCTTAGAGGCTCTACACTTGGCACAATCACTCAGGGGTCCTCCCGGAATGGCCTTGTCAATGATGGTCCTGTCCTGAAGGGAGTGGCTTTCCTCGGTGTCGGGTTCTTCTTCTTCTGACACTGTGGTTAACACAGGTTTAGAAGTTACTTTTTTCACTAGACGTTTGAATTTATGTTCACAAATCTTGGGCATAGTTTGCCGCTTTTTTTGTCCAAGCCTCGAAACCCAAACTTTTCCAGCCAAGTACATCTGGCCAGTGAGGGTGTAAGTCACAAGCTACACACACATCTTCGTAAACATCTTCAGTGACTAAAAGTTGACGAATCTTTTTCCCGTAGAGGTCGAGAAGTATCGAGATGAAAGCGCAAGGCTTTTAATAGAATGAGTCTCTCGTGTACATTTAAAGGTACCACCTTCATGTTTTTGGTGGTACCTCACAGTACAGATCGTAAAGAGCCCACAAGGAATCGGCTGGTAAACGAAATCCCAGAAAGGAAGTCATTAAGATAAACATCACACGGCGACCCAAATTCATTGGATACAGTTTTCGAAAAAAGTGTTGGTGATCCGCCACAGTCTGAATACTGTCATTAATTTCTTTCCACAGCAATTGTTGTATCACTAATGATAAAGGTCGTAGCATAGTAGTAAGTTTTTCTACCTCTTTTTGTCGGAGGTAATAAGTGTAGTCTTTGCATAGAACTGATCGTACTCCGTCGACGTATCCAAATAGTTTAGTCACTAGTTCACACACCACACACCGCATAGAATTTTCCTCTACAGACAAAATTTGATCGCGAAAAAGATTTTGGTAATCCTCTAAGAATTCCTCTGGAATTCGTTGTAGTATCGACACTATGTAAGTAGAATCAGTAGCAGCCATAATCTTCTGATCCTTGGGTAGTTGATCAATGTCTGATCATTGGAACGCTTTCAAATGAATCAGTCCTCTTATAGCATTCAGGTACCAGTAGTTTCAACATTGGTGACGTAAGGGATGCAATTGTTCTTTGCGTTTGACTTGTATTTTGACAAACTCTCGGTAAATGCGTTCTCTCAACTCCACAGGCAAACCATACATGTTCTCTTATAAAGTATCCCTGAAGCGATTACTGAGTTCGTCCCACTAAAGGTAGGTAGTGACAGTGCGGAGACCATCGAGCATGTTCCAGGTAAGCGGAATCTGTCTGTTACCACTCGTCAAGTGACACACCGCAACTGAAGCATTTGACTTTATCACTTTCGCCCAAGTAGATAAATCCACCTCTGGCTAAGTCTTCGGGGATAGGTTCTCCCAGATATTTAGGCAATTTTCCTTCGAATGTTTGCAATCGACTTTCAAAGTCACAGTATTCAGACAAAAGCACAGGAAACTAATATTCTTCTTTCACAGGCTCATTTCGATGAGGGTACGGTGAAACCCGCAGTAGTTTGGATGATATTGACCATGAAAACCAGTAGAGTCCACGATAACGAGTGGCATCGCTTTCGCATCCATCAAGTTTGACACGCACAGCATCACTTTCCTTAGTCGATATTGTAGTAGTAGTAGTCATAGCAAAGTTCCCATAATGTGGTACTGAATCGCACAGGTCACAGCGTACGGCATCCCTGCAATCGCAAGGTACAAAATCTCACTCCATTTGATAATCACTGAACTTGGATGGTGTCTGTTTGTTAGGATTCATCTTTCTCGCTTGGCAATGGAAGTAACAATGAACTGTCAGTCTTGGAAGTTTTACCTTTTATATGCTGACCAATATCGACGTGTCTGTACGATAAAGTGAAGTCGTTGGGAAGCCGCACTCGCTTCTGGTACACGATTTGATACACTTTTTCCAAAGGCCGACTGATGATTTGGTGTGTGGCTAAACGTACAATCTTGTGAGGTTGGTAGGTGGTCACTTTAAAATCTTGATCCTCTCCAGACTGCAAGGCTTCTTTCAATACTCCAAAGTTCACCACTTTACTGGTGCGACAATTGAGACTCAATCCTTTCACTTTACACTCTGTGTGCACTTCTCCTTTTGGGTCCGGGTATTCGTAGCCGTAATTATCGGGACCATCACTAGTAAAACTAGAAAAAAAATCTTGTTGTTGGGGTGCTCATCCATCCAGGCTCCTAAACGGTCTCCTTCGATGTCAGGGTGTCGGTAACCCAGGTGATCGATGTTGATGCAACTGTCCGTGTCAAAATACAGCACACTATCTCCTAATTGGTGGAAAGCTTCGTACAATTTTAAGTGAGCATAGGCTGTAACGTAGGCTGCAATGATAACATTTATAAATTAGTAGACCTGTACAAGGCATTGTTTAGAGGCCAAACATCCTGGACATTTCAATCCACAATGGTTGTGTTCCTCTCGATTGTTATACCCATAGCGACATTTCTCACAATAATAACTGTATCCCAGTTATTCTTCGTAACTAAGATCAAGTCCTCAACAAGAACGTCCTCGTGTTTCATGTATTTGGTTTTGTCGTGAATCATCTGGAAGTAGCGGGAAGATTCTGTCAAATACTCCGTCTTGGGTAAACACGGTCGTTGTGCCATTTTCCCCCACAAGCAATTTAACATCACTTTGGCAAACTATCGTCGACCTTCGCTTTTCTTCAAGTGATCTAAAGAGATGCCTTCCTGCTCCAAGTACTTCTCTTTGAATTTCTTTTGGTCTTCGGGAGTGTGGCACCAGGAAGGATAGCCGCTGGCTTCTTCTTTCAGTTTCAAAACGGCATCCACGTAGTCTGCGAAAATGCCTTTCTGAGTCTCATCACCCTTGTGGTATTGTTCTATCTTGGGAAAGTGGTAAATTTCGTACACTTCTAGCAGTTGGTATCCCAGGTCCAGATCTTTAAACAATTCCACACTGACCCACGTTCCTGTCAAGGCGCGTTCTTCCTGTGTGTGCTGGCAAGGTTGGTCTTGGTTGCACTTTTCGGCACAAGTGTGGCACAAGAGAAACATCAGTTTCACTGGCAATGGTGAGGTAAAATGAGATGGTACAACTCCGTGGGAGGCAAGGCTTTACATTTAATCAATCTTTTGTATTGTTGAATGTTGTCCAGGTGGATGTGTTCCGTCAGCAATTGTGGGTGCTCTGCGGAAAAGTGACAATATTTGCACACGTAAAGATACAGCGAACACACGTCCAAGTATTTGATTTCTTTTTCTTTCTCCTCGTCGGCGTGGTACAGAAAACAGGTGGCATTCGTCCGTCCTCCGTGCAAACTGTCACGCGGGTTAAGAGGGACTACCAGCTTGTAACATTCCCCGATGCATTTAAACACGGGATCGATTTTCAAACGGTGATCGTACTCGTGTTCCCACATTTGCACCACTTGGTATCCTTGCTGTTCTAACTTTAAGCGTCGCTGACAAATAGCCTAGTACAAGTTATCCATGATAAGATCTAAAAATTCATTCTTAGTGTACCGTTGAGGGAAGCAGATCGGACATCAGTGAAATAAGCAACCGTTAAACTCGTACACGATCTCAGGATTTTCTAAGTCCCAGCAAACCACTGAATATGTTCCGATGGTCTTTTCACCTCCTCCGTTTCTGGCATGTTGGATCTATTTGTCTTTCTTGTCGCACAATGGATGTAGCCAGCTTAGGGCTTTGACCGAGTATTGACGTTTGACAAAATTGGTCGTTTGAGGCCGTATGACAGCCATGATCTTCCCGGGCATAAATCGTTTGCGGTACATTAAGGAACATACATTGTTCGGTGCGCATGTTGTCGTGGTCGTAATAGTGATCGTCAGGCAAATGGGTTAGAACGGCGTGTTAATTGGCTTTGGTATTGAAAAAGTGCGGAATATAGCCTTTGGCTATTTCTATCATACCAAATGTTTTAGGCATTCGACTCAAAGGCATGACCAAATAACTCATCAGATCCTTAAATTGCACCTGTCCCACTTGCATGGAAATGATTTTGGCGCCGTTCAAGGTGAGTTTAGGGTGTTCGGTACTTTGTTCCGTATAGTATTTCAGAAGAAACTGTTCATCGTATCCCGAGAAATTGTGAACAATCACAGTGGCATAGCGATGTCAATCTTCGTAACGTTCGATGTCGATGGCTTCACGTCTCGTCGATAGGGTCTAAGATCCATTGCGCGAAATCGGTCAACGTGTTCGGTCCACGAAAGGTTTTTTCACGTCCTCCAGGAATCTTGCTACAGTGAGGGCAATGAGTAAAGATAGGCTCTTGGATGCACTTCTCACACGCTCGATGAGCCACGCAGAAATTTGGAAAGTGAATACCGGTCTTTTGCATGCATTCGAAATCGAAAAAGATGAAATTCCCTTTCTTTTTCTGGTCATCTTCTTCCTCCTTCTGTTGGGGTTGGTATTTTTGAATGTAGCAATCGTGTTCCAAGTCTACGATTTGGTGACAAATGTGACATCGTTTCTTTCCTGGACATAAGTGTGCCTTGGCACTATTGGTACGTATGCCTTGTCCACAAGCAGAACAACATTTCATGAGTTGACAAGCACTTTTCTGCTGTGAACCTTGCGTCTTGAGATGTTGCTGGTAACAGGTAGGGCTGACGAAAGTGCGCTGACAAGCCAAGCAATGCACTCGTTCCTGTCCTTCGTCAAGGCAGGGTTTGGAGGCCAAACATCCACAATGTTTCTGTTGCTCTCGATTGTTATACCCATAGTCACATTTCTCAAAAAAATAACTCTATCCCAGGAATCCTGTGATACTGGTAATGGCATCGAAATGTTCATCGTGATGATAGACGTGAATGTATTTTCCGTCTTTGAAATTTTTGCCTCGAAACGATAGAGATCCGCACACTTCTTGAGGGTGTACTTTCAAGGTGTAGCGTGGAGCTAAGACGTCTTGCAATTTTTGCATTTCAGGAATGCTACAGTTTGTATCTTTAGATAACGCCTCTTGTTGTAAGAGGAGTTCTGCTTCTCTTCTTTGTTTGGCTCGGTCCGATTGTCGAATAGTTTGCCAAGCTCTTTTCCATTCTGCCGTGTCGTTCTTGCCGGCATATGTTCGTCCCACCACGATGGCACGGGCTAAACACTTCTTGTCTTGAGGGTTGTTAATTTGGATGATGCTGCCCTTGATGCTGCGAAGGTCGTACACCAGTAACACCTTTTTGTTTTGTCCGATCCCTTGGGGAAGAGAAAGGTGGGCCATGTACAGTGTCGCTTTTTCAATAGTGATGAGAAACTTGTCGTTGGACTTCTGAGCGTGTTGAATCTTGTCGATGACTTTGGAAGGTTTCATTTCTGATGGCCTGCTAAACTCGATCCAAACGCGGGACTTCAGACTGTCGTGATAAATGGAAAGTGTCAAGCGATCGTCTTCTTTGGCTTCGCATTGCCGTTTCAGTGTGGTTAACAAAGAACCCCACAACTCTTCTTCTTTCTCCAACTGTACGTCGGACTTGAAATCTTTAAACTTCACCGTGTACGTGTAGGCTGTGGTTCTAAATTTTCTAGAGGAGCGTTTGTCCGTCTCTCGAATGTGGTAGCAGTTTTCAGGGGTTACTGGTGGTGAACTTTGGTTTGACGTAGACTCTCTGGGTCTATATTCTGGCTCACTCATGCCATTTTCAAAATCGCTGGCATGAATTTGAGCCAAGACTTCAGCTACTGTGCGAGGCGATAGGTCACGTGTCTGCCTCTTACTTTCTTCTCCTTTCTCCGCGAAATGATGCGATCGTGTCATCGTGATTGAAAAATGTCAAATGACTACATTTTAAGCGTTATGGTCCTCTGTATATAAATGTAAGGCTAGTGTCTTCCCAATATAAAGGGTTAGTATTTTCCCTCAAAGTATTGATTTCACTCTCAATCCTACCAGAAAGATGGAAGAGCCAACACAGATCGAACTTCTGATCAGAGCTTTGCGAGGTGTCATATAAAGGTTTTCTTCAGAGAAGCCGACGGACTACTCTCCCTCCTTTCGAGATAAAAGTCAAGATACTTGCTATATCTGTCAGAAGAAAGGGCATTGGTCTTCACAATGTCCTCAACGTCAAAATAAGGCAATCGTCAAAAGAGACAAAGTTCAAGATATCTGTTAACATTGTCAAGAGAAAGGACATTGGTATTCAGACTGCCCTAAGAAACAACAGAAGCAGGAGGTAGAGAGGGGTTCCGAACAGGAGGAAGAGGTACCATCCGAAAAGGAAGAACCCAGACACGTCCAGAATGAGAAGAAAAGAAGACAAAACGAAAATGAGGAAGAAGAGCAAAAATCTGTGACAGTGAAGAAATTCAAAAAAGGAGAGAGTGAAAAGACAAAGAAGAAGAAAAATGAACGTTTTAAAGTGATGTGTTGTGAAATTGGATTGTAAATTTGTACCAGAGAATATACCAGAAAGAAAAACGTAAGTGTCTCTTGCTTTTGATTTTTAAAATAAGAACCTATACTCATGCACTCACACGGGTCCATCATGGGGAAAAAGGGATTTTGAGTTTTAATTGATTTTGGCAACCATCGAGTAGTCTCTATTTGGAGAGATGGGTGGCTCTGAAAAGGGACCGTTGGGTGTTTGTTTTTTTATGTTTTTAAAAGAACAAACTCAGGAACGGGAAGTAGTGAGCTTTAACTTCCTTATCCCTTTGGCACGGCCAAGGCCTACTTCTGGACCTACCACTGTCGATGATTTGGTAGAGATCACTAGTGTTGGTATCTCAGGCGTAGTAGATGTAGACGGGGTTGGACTGTTTGGCTCGGGAAGGTCTTTTTCTCTTGGGTCGTATTAAAGAAGTCTGATACATTTGTTTGAGACTCCTTATCTCTGCCAAAATGTCTAAGAGTACCGTGACCGTTTGACTTTCACTGTCCTCCTTCTCTTCTAGACCTTGTTTCTTCTCTGCTTTTTCTTCTTCCTGTCGTTTTTTTTTTCTTCTTCTCGCTGTTGCTGTTGAATGAGAAAGGCTTGTTTTGTTTGTTTCTGCTGTTGGAAAAATTACTCCAATTCTTCTTTCTCTCTCTGTTTAAAATCCTCGACGTACGGTAAGGAAGGAGAAGGCGGCGAAGGTATTGGTACCGGAACAAATTCTTGTGAAGAAGAGAGAAAATCCACTAAATCCCAATTAAAATCATTCTCTTCCGGAAGTAGGACTGTGTTTGCTTTGGTAGCCACTGCTATGCCATCACTTCTCGTCTCCACGGCCAGTGCACCCCAATTCACCGTTTTCTTAGTTTCCTTCATGTTCTAACTCTTTCGTATTGAGTCACTGCGCACAGACTCTAGCGCACCTATATAGGGAATGTGACGTCAGAGGTAGTTCTCTTCGGATTGGAAGACAGACTCCGCATTCTGACTGAATTTTGTAACGCGTGTTAGGATTGGTGAAAGAACTCAATCCGTTTCGATCCTCTCTTCCACTATAAATAACCGTTGTTCACCTCATTCCTTTCACCAGTTCTCGTCACAAGATGTGGATTAACGTAATATCGTCTACCCTCCTATTGTCGACGCTGTTCATTCCGGGCTATCCCATGTATGTCAAATCATCATGGGTAATTACCCAGATGACTGATACAGCCCTTTGGAAACGAAGAATCTATGTGGAGAGACAAGGCTGTCTGATCAGAGTCTTAATCTACGGTCCAGAGGTCAGACGAAGTTTGAGGAAGAGAAGAAGATCCGTGCGATACCCTCTATGTTAACTGAATCATGTTAACAAAAAATGAAAGGCCCTTTTCAGGGCCACTCCATTGCCTCGAAAAGATATCTATTTTCTTTTGCCTAAAAATTTTTAGTCGAGTTTTTGAGTGAAAGATTTCTGTTCATAAATCTATGTATGTGTCATATGTCTATGTCTCTGTCTCTGTCTCTAACCCTGTCTCTATCCCACGTTTCTATGTCTATGTCTCTATTTGTCCCTAGAGTAGAGCACATTCAGGTCAGCCCCTTGCCACACTGTTCCACCCGATTGAGGTCAGCCACTTGCAACATTGTTGCGAGTGTCCAGTAGCGTAACGTTACCCCTCTCCAATTCCTATTGACCCTAGACAGGCCCAATCCATTGTCGCTAAGCATTTCCTATGTTCAATTCCCATTGACCCTAGAGTAGCCCACCCATGTTAAAGTCCCACTGACCCCATAGTGGAAACGACCAAATTTAACACTAAAGCCCATAGACGCTATATCGCCCCTACTCACTACTAGTGTTGCTCGTTATTCACATGGCAGATAGCATCAGCGCTAAGAGTTTCAGCATCACGACCTATATTCATAGCGCTTCAGGATAAAGTCAATGTAGATTCACAGACGCTAAACCCGTTAGTGTTTAACACGCTTAGAGATAGTGAAGTTTCGCTGAGAATAAATGGACATCAAGAACCATCTGAAGAAGTGTTACTGAATTTCGATAACAATCATGTTGCATGTGCGTTTGATGAAATTTAAAGTGGTTATCAGAATGTTGATTCTGGTTTGCAGATATCTTAGCGAGATTTCTCACTGAAACACTTGGTTTTGTTTGGACAGTCCGTCATTGACATACATCTTCGAGCTCGTGTATCACGACCACCAACTGCATTTGGTAGTTACAGAGCAATCGCTGTAATATTATCAGACAAAACAATGCGGTTCGAATGTGTTGGTAGACGAATAAGAATAGTTGATGACCACGTGGAAAACATGTAAATAAATCATTCTTGTTGTATAAAATATCATATCAACACGTCAATGTCACATTGACACCTGGCCAGATTAAAAAGCTGAAATCGGCATCAAAGAAGAATTGTGGAACAACGATATCTCTGAAATCAACGGCGTTGCAAGGCCCGAATGTACTATCGTTGACTTAACGTCTTCTAAAATACTAAAATGACGCCAGAAATCAAAGACTTGATTTTTCCGCGAATGCAATCAGCGATATAGCAAAGACTGGTGGTATATACCCACTTCTAGCGGCGTACCAGAGCTGATTGTGAAAGCAGCTGCACTTGGTGCCGTTGGAACAGCTGTCGCCATGGCACTAAAGGATGCGACAGGACAAGGATTAACAACAACAACAAATGGGACGGGGTCTAAGCTTACCCACGTTCAGTTTTGATTAACTTGATTCTGCTGGGCAATTAAACATCAAAAACGTCAGAAGTGTTTTCAGGCGTGATCAATTACCGGAACAACCATTGAACTATTATCATTAATCTCCATGGCCGTTCTGGTCCTCACTGGGTTGCATACGCGTTTGATCCGCATCGAGTTGTTTAGTCTGATTTGTATGGATTGGCACCACCGAGAGAATTTTTAAAATATATGAGGGGAATTGCCAAGGACGGCACCGCCGTCCCAATCTGGTATTCAACATTACCAACACGGACACTAACGGATCCATCTATATGCGGTCCGGAAGTACTTGCTGTACTTACCGCCATGTCTAGGTCATCAGCGCCGCCGCATAAAGTTGTGCATGAATACACTAGCGGTCGTTTTAAACAGTTTAGGAGTTTATAATGGTAGATATTTACGGAAGATCTCTAGCTAGAGTCTCAGTTACGTTGATTTGTCGGCGTATGTGACACAAGATGAGCTTGCTTCTCTTATGAACATCGCCTTGGTTGTTTTTCAGGATCAACATGGACGACTAAAGACAAGCAATATTTGGTGGACTGATAATTACACGGGGAGTTGTAGGTGCGACCGCCGCTAATATCACGGTATTTCCTGATGGCAGCAAAATCAGAGACTCAGGTGTATCAATCACAACGATCCGCAATTAGATCAGTAAACGTGTTGCTCAAACACGTGATGCAATGACCGGTAAACTCAGCATGAACGGAAAAAGAATTGTTGTTTCGCAACGTTGAAATACGTGGACGACAGCAATACCAAGACTGATAGTAAATTAGCCACATTGCAAGCTCAGTATGACGTCCACGTAAGCACGTTTACGGGTCGTCGCAGAAACTCTCAACGACTTGATAAAGTCCCCGATAATTTCTTTGGAAATCCAATGGTCGTCAACGTGAAGCTCGCCGAAATTATAACAAAACTCGATGATCTAGTCAACGTAAGAACGACATTCACAACAGCGATAACAATCGTCTCGGTGTAGTCAGATATGTAAGGCTTGCATCGGATAGCATAGCAATAATACAACAAGATCTTGAAGAGGCTAAGAAAACGCTCGCAGATATATCCAGAAGAATCCCTGACATCGCCAAGCTTGTCAGAAAGATTTATCGCTGGTGTAATTCATATGGATCCTTTCATCAACGCGGTATACACAGTGGGTTCTGAATCAGCAATACGGTCAAAATAAAGTAACACAATCATCACCGTGTACAGACCCTCAGTGTTCAGCTCCGCGAAATTTAGGGTATTTACGAGCATCCATGGCGTCATTCAACCGGAAGAATTTCTGGAACCGTGACAGTCATTCTAAATCAAAGTACCGAGGAAATATTCATACTGAATCCCAAAGACAAATAATTAACCTCAACGACGTACTGGTGGTGTCTGGAATTCATCGCTCAAACACATCAATTGATTACTTAGTATATAATCAATCATGTACGTGGAAGGCATAGCTGGAAAAAATTATCGATGAGCACACGACAAAACACAAAGAATACCGCAGACGTATAATGTTGTGTATGTGATGTACTCACTGGTCGCTGGAAGAACGACGATAATTGGTACGTTTTCGGCGGCGCAAATGATAGGAATCGGTGTTGCTGTTGTTGTCGGCGCTGCTGATATTCTTAAATATTATCGAAAGCGACTATCTACATGTGCGAGTAAAAAATTACATGAAGACACAGAAATATTGTCCCCATTGACACATACATATTTAAATATATCATCGATACTGTAAACGGGGTTAAACGACGGTGTAATATCAGACAGTGAATTTTCCACAATTAATGATATTTGTTTTCGGTATCACAACCATCCTGACACCGTCAGCAACGTCGCCAAAGCCACGTTTAGAATTCGTATGAATATATCAATGAAAGCAGAAATAACTACCCGACTGGAACAGATTATCGCTAACACAACACCGCCGACGACCACAATGATATCAGCGACGTCAACGCAGCCGGAATTCTACATCGCCTTTCCAGTTGCGATAAAAGCACCTGATGGTGGGTCACTTGAGATCGCACTGTAACGATTACGACTTTATTACAATTGGCCAAATATCAGAGCAAAATCATTTGGTGGATTTATCCTCTAACAATTCACTAATATTCGTGTATAAGACTAAGGATGGGTCAGAAGATCCAGACTGGAACGTCGTTGGAGTTCCAACAAGATCATATCAAATCCAGCAAATCAATGATGAACTTCAACGCAGAATCAAATCTTAATAGGGAAATAATCAAACTATCGTCATCAAAGTGCACGAACCAACGCTGAGTGCCACCATTGAAATATGAACGCCTGATTACGCCGCTGATATATATAAGTCGTCGATCAGAACCGTGTTGGGGTGGCCGCTGCTATCACCAGTTTATGCCAGACTACAAGGACTACAACGATCTCATTATTCATCAGACAACCAGCATTCATGAGAATTCCAGAGTATAGAAAAACACTCCCAGTGGAAACGTGCGGACGGTGTAATCGGTGAAGTAGTCATCGCAAGTGATGTTATTAGAAAATACCTGGCATGGATCTATCTAGAGACACAGGCGACGGAATCAGAAGCAAGGGAAGAGTCCACAATGTGGTGATTTAGTAAAGCTCTTACTGATAAAATGGTGCTGAAATATAAAGATACTCAGTGATCTGACAAGTCTTCTTGTGTGGTATACACTTGAATATCCGAATGATAATCTTAAACAAAGAATCACTAGGACAGTACAACACCTGAACGGGTTGAAATCTGATGCAGAATTCTTTCAAAAATCTAAGATAAATATAGCATTTTACAGCCATCTTTCTATTTTTCCAAAAACACAAAGATGCAAAAAGTTATTTCTTGATTATTTTAAGATCACAGAAGATCAATTGCCCACGTTCAAACTACCTGGGTTTGATATCGATAAAATGCAGAATGTGGCAAAATAGGAGCTCCTCCAGATATCCTCTGACATAATAACGATCTGATGGTGGTGGTCATGTATCGCCGGGTATAGCTAATATCACGTCAACGATTTCTATGAATCTTATCTGTGGCGCAGTGGATGGCAGTTACACAAGTACGGACGGGGCTGGCCCAGTAAAACTGTTCTTTACAGCTTTTCTCCAGAGGACCCACCGGTTATTTGATTGTGTCGGTGCCCGTTAATCTTGTTTATTTACGATGTCATAATCCGTCATTGTCACAAATACATTTTCGTCTGACAGACCAAGATGGACATCTGCTTGACATCCATTGGGAAGATTTAACTTTTACTTTGCATGTGCGTGACAGGTAATGCAACGGCCCACCGTGAAATGGTCCGAGAAAAACAAATAGCGCATTCCGCCGCCAATAATGGATACATTATGTTATTTTTTATACTACATCGTGGTTTTCTTCGGTACTGGTGACATCACAGCTTAGCGTAGGACGATCTGGATTCGGAGTCCAAGGCGGATTGCAAGCAATCCACCACAAGTTTCCTTAGCTATCTCGCACGTACACCTACAGCTGCTCGAGTTTCATATTGGCGAGACCAATCTGATCTTATTTTCTCCACGGTGCTTGCCAGTGGAACAAATTTAGCAATCTCGCCGTCATTGTTAACATTGACGGGTAAACTAGCCAGGGACATATCCTTTTCGAGTTGGAGTAATTTCATAAATCTATATTCTGCCGCTAGTGTATATCTACAATCTTTCCGTCACTGCTGTATCATTTCAAAATTGTTGTTGATTTTTTCAACATCGAGTTGAACCGCGAGACCGTCTTGTTGTAATTTATCAGTCTCAGAGATAATTGTGTGTGCCAACGTGGAAAATTTTTTCCTTATGAAGCTCAAATAATCTACGCTGAAGTGAATCGTGTACTATTTTCCTGGATGCAACTATCAGATTCTTTGGGCTCCATAAATTCCGGAAGTCATCAATCGCCGTTTCCGGAATTGCACTGCGCATTATCTCGCATTGAATCTTGTCCGGCTGAAGTCTAATTAACGCTTTCTGCTCTCGTAATGATTCATCGCTTAATTGGTGATCGATCCCCTGTAATCGGAGGAGGTCGTCCTTGATCATCGCACATGAAAATCGCTGTTGATTTCGTCGACAGACAATCGAGAAACATTTTTAACATGTCTTTCGACACAGTACATATTTTATCCCAAATGATGATTTTAGGAATGTAATATTTCTCACTCATTCGCGTTGTAGTCCAAGCACCACCGCTCCATCGAAAGAAGCCGTGATAAGTACTGGCGCTAACACCTCTCTGTCTCATCTAGCTGGCAAGCAGATGAGATGGGGTTAGCACTACCATATCGGAATTTCTAAATAGTTCTTACCAGAACCGCCAGGACTATTAAGATACACCGTTTTATGACGTGAAATGGGATCATGAACCGATGGTGCCGATGACGGTTGTGACAATTTTTCGTTGAGATAAACACACACTGAAGTTTATATTCTGCAAATTCAGAATAATTTTACGTATTCGTTCATTTTCTTAATTTTCCAATGACCCCATTGAGTTGAGTCGGTGTTGTCGGTGTGTTACATCGAAAGATTTTTTAAAAGATCTATTTTTTATTTACTTATATAACAACGTCATTTGGAAATCGGTTAATTAACGATAACAGGTTTATTGATGCATATGCAAACATCGAGGATCTGAGATGAGCCAATATCTCCACATCAAGCATAAATCTCAATAGCACTATTGAAGCCCACAACAGTTTAGAAGATTTATCTCCGTATCTGGTTTATTAAAATGACGACCAAACCAAGCAATAATAACGAAATTGTAAAATTCATCAATTCATCTATGTCGATTTGTGATGGCATACCTGTTTCATTTTATCATGGAGAGATTCTTCGCGATATTGTTTACCTGACAGAAACACGATTTGATCAAACGGGATCCAGTGGATCCTGATTCTGATTCTGGATTACTCGGAAACAGCCAGACTCAGACTGGATACTTTGCTAATATTTAAAATTCCCTCAAAATTATTACCGTGGTAAAAGCTAGTAGATTTTATGGGCGGAAATTTTGTTACGCTTGCCATCGACGCATGAGCGTTGTGATCGATTATCACTATCAGGACGCTTTTACTACGATAATTGCAAGAATCGTACTAAAACTGGTCGGTGATTGTTTTTACTACCATCGGAAACTTTAATCTCCTTTCCAACACGGCGATGACTTCAATGTGTGCTCCACTGTCGTTAACACGCTCTGCCCATTCGTTTATTTTTTTTTTTTTATTCGTGACTTTGTCGGTCCATTTTCTCTTCGGGCGTTCATAAAATGTTCTGTGACCCGCTGAACCGCACAATTTACCGCGCCGGTAGCGGCTGCTTCACCTCGCATCGGTTCAAGAGCATTACTATCAGACTCGTTTAAACGATAAAGTGCTTAAATAGCAGCAGTTACAGGATATGATTTTTCATAATATGGCCTGTCAATGCCCGTCAGCATTCCCGGTGCAAAATTTTTACCTGCAACGGAGATATGCAGGTCACGTGGTCATGATTGTTGAACAGGGTCGAGTTTATACCGGATAATCCCATGCCGGACAAACCCACCATAGTGTTCAACAATAAATTTAATTCCAAATAAATACTTTTTATCACCAACGAAACGATCAACCCATGTGTTGGTCATTCATTGTAGCATCAATGAAAATCTCGTCGTGATCGATATCGAACGTTGACCAAACATGAGCTGCACCATCCCGCTTGAACTCGTCCTTGGCCATTCTGATATGTTCGTATAATTGTAAATCAAACGGTGGGTGTTTTTTCTTATCGTCTACTCTATCAAAATCAAACCTTGCGGCGGCTGGTTTAATCATAGATAATCTTGCAATACCTTCTCTCGAAGTTTTTCTAACGATTTAATCTAATTTCGCAAATTTTCTTGGTCATTCTCGCTGGGTACCTACCCATTATATAATTAACGCAAGTTTTTATCTTATTGAACATTGTCCCGGAATATTATATAATAATGTCACGAGCAAACAATACCTGTAAGAGGCTTATGATTGGATGGACAGCCCGCATGTGGAAAAGATTGCTATGATGAGTATTTTGGATCTCATTTTGCGAGTGTCCGGCGTGGAAGTTTTGGGCCAAAACCATGCCTGAATTGCGGGATTGGGGTGAAAGGAACGTCCGAACTTTGTGTTGGATTTGGTGGTGGTGTTTTGGGGTGGGGGTGCGAGCGGAATATAGAGCGCTAAGACGATGCTATGAGCATCGAAGTGGTATCGTTGTGCCACAATAAAAGACGCTAAAGATTATCTCAGTTGAAAATTATAGATTATCCGTCATTATAAAACAATCTTATTAATTGGAGAAAAAAATCAGCTCTATCAAACGGTATAATGAAAAGTAAGATTTCAGTATATATAGTAATGTACCGTATTTTTTACCAACTAAAGACCCACCGGAACTCTTTGCGAGGAAATGCTTCGCATTCCGCTAACAACATGAAATTCCCCAGTGACTTATCTCTGATTCAATGGCCTACTCGCTGCTAAATTAACACATGTTGTTAGAAGCGTACAGACACTTGAATGCACCATAAGTGTAACGCCGCCGTCCATTAAGCACAAGATAATGTAATCACACATCGTAATAACAAGCCTTATCAAGGGAATAAGATCATAGTATTTTGTTTCTGCTCTAATAATCATACGTTCATATAAAATCCATCAGCGGTAAGATTTCAGTACATTAACGCCCGTTTGGAATCAGTTTGGGATTCACGTTGTGGAAAATGAGTAATTAGTCTGACAGGCAGGTGGGGGTAGCTGGAAGTATTACTGATTTGTTGTAAGTAACACGAAGGCATCTTTATACATGAATTTTCAAATATATTTCTACAGCGAGCTCATAGTGTAGAAGTTACATTTGTTCGGGTTCGAATCAAGCGGAGGACATTTTGTCGGCGTTTGCAAAATAAAAGTATTATAATTGGGGGAGGGGACAACTGCGATTGGCCAAGAAGATGTTGAAATATCAATCGGTAGGTAATTGTGACGAATATAACTTGACCCAGGTGAAACTTTCCTGCCCCCTTCCCGCCAGCCACTATGGTGTTCATTTTGTACTCATGTGTTCACTTTGGGTGTGTGCGTGTGCCTGATCACAAATTAGTAATTATAACAATAAAAATAATAATCACACGCCAAATAGTATACAAAACATTATACATTTGGGCGTGGTCATCCCCTTTTACTAGTTAATTATGTCTTTTTTGCACCATGATACCACATCAGGGCCTTAACTCTTGTTGTGCTTCAGTGAAGGATCTCATCTTGCCAACCAAGCTTTCATACAAGGCTAGGATTGGCTTTTGGCAACAACGAAATAAACATTTTTACAAAAGCCCGGATTGTATGATCGGGGCACTGGCGGTGGTGGGTTGTCACCTCGCCAAAAAATGGTCGGCTGGTCCCCACTATTGCGGTACCGTGTCTAGTTTGAGTAACGTTCGTAAATATTTATATACATTTTGTATAATACTAAAAGTTCTTTGAAATTTTAATCAATAAATTTTTGATGATGGTGAAAGCTCAAGAGCACCAACTGCTTCAACAACAAAATAACCTCACGTAAAGCCGTCTACCGAGTTTTTATCAGTGTAGTCGAGTGCAGCATCCCGGGTTAAATAATCAGCAACTTCAAGACGCGGTGTAAGTCCATATGAGTAAAAAATACAATAAATGATTAGGTCTCAGTACAGATGCAACCGATTGAGTACCAGATCCTGTTGTTAAATCCAGGTTAACTATGCCGGTTTCACGTGTGGGTGGCATCATAGATGCCATTTCATTTCGGGTAAAGACACAAAGAAGATGCTTGATTGATTTTACAATCGCGAGCAAATAAAGATGGGCTAATGGGCGCGTGGTCTTTTGAATAATCCAAGGTCTCTGCCTGATAGTATGCTACAACTTGTTTTTCGCAGTCGAAGGCCGTTTCCTTTTTTATTCTTATGCGACCTCCAGATGCTCGCCAGATGCCAAGCGTCCATCGACCGCCTTTTTCAACACCGCTCCTGATGCTGTTCCACCAACCCATAACACCGCCTCTTTTGCAACCGTCGGAGCCGCTGTTGCTAACCTCAATGGAATCGTTGCAAGGAATGGAAATATTCCATTGGTCCTTTGCAATTGCATCACCTCTGATTTCGATGATTTTATATAGCGTTGTATTATCAGTGTTTCATCGCGAAGATCTACAATGTGCCCATCGTGATCAGCAAGGGTAAAACGAATATGTGCCAATCTATTATTATGTAAATGGAACGAGTGGGTACTATGTAGATCAGACTACCTCTCTTTACGTTAAGCATAAAATGTTCAAATGAAACGAAAATCACAAATATCTCCCTCACGCTTTTTTTATATCAAACCATATTAGTAGCCTTTTGTACTAAATGCAAAGAATATACATTGATACTTTGAAATCAAAGCTTAATAGTTTCAATTTCATAGTTCTGCATCAGATATGAATTACTCAAGCGATGAAGGCGAGGAGGATTGGGTTCCAATGAAAACAATGAATACACAGGATATATATCCAGCGCAGGATAAAATGATCCAGGTAACGTATAATATATACGAATTAAGGTAGCGTCATAAATGTATTCAAAATGATTTCAAATTGAACACAGAGTCATAGCCCACCCACCCCACCCCCCGCCCAATTTGTTTAACCTGACCAATTATGCCTGTTTCGTCATTGGTAAAGTGTTAGCATGAACAGATTAAATACCAGAAAAAAGATGAAAACGGAAAACGTAATAGATATTCGCGGAATGCTTGTGAAATGTTTTCCACATACACATAATGGGACAAAGATATGTCATAGGCCATAGTTTATTTAGTTTTAAATCCGTCTGCTAGACTGGATAAATTAAACTACGAACTCGATAAATACAAAATTCAGTTGCATGACAAAACCAAACGTATATCCGGATGAATAGTGCTTTATGAATGTATGGTATCAAGTCAGGAATGCACAGGTCGGATTAGATTATATGTTCCAAAGATAGGAACACATGTGAGTTGGAAAGAAAAATCGGAATAAGTTATCATGTTGCAAATGAGGGTAAAATGGTTTGTCAGATATTATAAGAATGAAATTTCAACTCAAACAATAGCTACCACTATACCACTGCATGAAGCGAATTTCAGTTAAAAATATATTTTATGCAACATGTTATTAATATAATCAAAACTGGTTTATGTACGACCTTTGTATCAACTGTGCATTGAAGCTGATTTCAGCATCAATTTACTTGAATTTTACATAGGATTTGAAATGCAGGGTCAATGTAAGCATGCCCACCGTGTTTCAGCTAGAACAAATAGCACAACAACATGGAATACGAATACCAAATCGTTGCGAAAAGCGGACATACTTGAAATATTAAAACCTATACTTGCACTGAATCACTATATAAATACCAAAATGTGCTAGAAAAGCCTACATACTTGCGATATTAGACACGTTTGAACAAAACCATAGTGATATTGAAGATGAAGAAAACCTTCATATGTTAAGGAAGAACTAAAACGTATTGCGTCTGCTATAACTACCGAAGCTGCTGAGTGTGTTCGTGCAAGAACACAGCAATCACAAATACAGAGAGGATCTCAAATGGGTAATGAATTAATATTGAATTGATGAAACGAGTTGAATAATGTCCAGCTTTTGCTCGCCAAGGCTCGCAAAAGCTGGACATTATTCAATGAGTTCGATAAATTTAATATCAAATCATTTCCCATTTGAGATTCTTTTTATCACATAGTTTTTATTTCAGTGGAAATTATTTAAATAGAGAGAGGAACGAATAATTTCGTTCATTCTGACAGACGTTGCACCTTTCATTTGTTATGCGTAAAAAATAGTCTCAAACAAAGTTGAACTAGTATTAACGTTTAAAAGTAGATTATGCTTTTCTTACAATCTATAAGTCGAAGAACAAGCGTGCTTCCGAATAAACAGAACATTTTACGCAGGTAAAATCATTTATAAACACAGAATGTTCAATGCTCGTGTTGTCACATTGTTTGATGCAGTACCGGTTAGAAGACAGTATAAGGTCCATGTTTACGTAACCTAACATGTTACTTTCACAACTAAACATAACATTGTAGCAATATTCATTTGAAAGAAGGTTTCCTGGATGCAGAAATTCCCATATTAACTGCAATGTATTTGTGACTGGATATTTGCAGTATTTAACTTGGAACAGCAGACTACAGAATATGTAAACAAATTTCATTTTGAGTCGAAATTTCATCGCATATTTACCGCGTAGTTATGCAGTGGTTGGATAAACTTCTGTTAGTTTGGAGACCGGTTTATGTCAACGTTCTTCTGTGAACAGAGGTGAGTTTATTTACTTCTGTAAGTTAACATTTAAACTACGCTTTTATATAGGGTGTGTTCCATGCTTCAGATTTACCGACCCCCTCTAATCCCAACTTATACATTCGCTATGAACTGAGCAATACCCTTAATTTTACTTGTTGTTTTTGTTATTGTTGTTCTTGTATTGGGGTTTTATCCATTTTCACGTTATTATATGATATACATGACATAACAAGCCCCTGCGGTGGTAAATTGGCCATTTTCAGACAGACGAGACCATTTTTTCCCCAATTCCTTTCGTGAATCGAAATAAAAAATAGTGGCCAAAATGTTCATTGACAACAAAACATTCCAATGGCGGGGTTAAAAAGTTTTCTCACGATCGCAGCCAATCAGTAAAGAGAATACTGCACAATAGTTTCATGGGCTTATTTGGACCAATCAGAATCACATAAAGTGATATGTTCACATGTGATAACATAAAAAATATGAAACTGCAAACACTATAGGCAGAGTGTACCGACTATGTGATAACTGAATTTATGTTTTATACTTGGAGTGGTGAGTTAGAAAATCATGTGGCAATTATCTCACCACATGCAAACCTGGCAAAGACGTTCGGCAATTGTTGACAAATATAATTCCTGGAATCAGATCGGTGTTATAAACCTTTTTAGTTAAAGCAGATGGATTTAAAACTACTACAGTGGATTCACGGCGGTGCCTGCGCAATCCTTAACTATAAAGACACCAGCACCATCAATGATGAATTAACAAAGCCATTGAAAAGATTCTTGAGACGTTGGAGAAATATACCAATATCGGGATGCACTCTCGGAAGATGTGCCCAAGTCGAGATACATTTCTCTCTATGTCAGTCGTTTCGTGGATCCAGTTACATACCAACACTGGCGATGGGGGGTCCCTCAGTGTAAGAAATATATAGAATTTTGACAACAGATGATTTGAATGGGCAGTTTTATTGGCGTTTTATCAAGCTAGTGATAACCAAGACGTTCCTCAAAAATAACGGCTGCACCTGGGCGAACTCAACTTTGGTGATATCGTATTTCCTGTGCAGGTTACTAAGGCCACACTGATCAAATTTGAAGCACTTTACCCAACTATCGCTGTTAATGTGTTCAGTTGGGATAAGAGCTTATATCCTCTTGCACTGTCCCTGCATGAACAGCATGGACGAATCGAGATTGACTTGTTGTTGCTGAGTAAAATGACAACAAATCAGAGTCTTTATCGCACTATGTATGGATAAAGATTTTGCTCGGTTGCTTAACCGACACAGTAAGCATGCACTTTATATGCAGACGTTTTATGCATGTATTTACTACCCAACAACTGCTTACCAACCATGACTTTTACTGTGGCAGCATCAGTGAAAAACGCAGCGAACAATAATATCGGAACCAGACAAAACATTCTCAAATGCTTCAGTGCAACGAAAGATGAAAGTCCCTTATATCGTCAACGCGGACTTTGAATGTTTCAACGTATGAGGGGAAACCACACTCTCATCCAGCAACGAAAAGGAAAATTAAAAGTCTCTGAACAAGTCCCATGCGGGGTTTTTATATAGCAGTTAGATGTGACGGGCAAACTGAACTACCAGTTTTGTATCGTGGTGAGGATTATGTTCATGTGTTTCTTAAATCGATTTAAGTTACAGCTAATGCGATACGACAACAGCACTATTCGCCCGCAGCCATGATTATGACAGGTGATAACATTCGTGGAAGTTCTAAAGTCCGTGATCACTGTCACATCACTGGCGCATAGAGAGGAGCCGCACAAAACACATGTAATCTGTTGTTGATAATTAATCAAAACAAAATCAGAATCTATGTAGTATCTCACAACCTGCATAGGTATGATGGCAACGTAATAATGCAAGCAGTAGCCACTACATCAAACTCACCAATAAGCGTGATCCCCAAGAACATGAAAAAATATATGGTATTTATATTGGGTCAATTACATTCATCGATTCACTACAGTTTTTGAATTCATCCTTTGACAAGTTAGTGAACAATCTAACGGCGGAAAACTTTACAATCGTATGGCATGTATTGTCCAACCAATACGAATTTGTTAACGAGAAAATGTGTGTATCCATGTAAGTACATGACCGACTGCGACAAACATACTGGAACTTAGTTACCACACATCGAAGTATTTTATTCATCGTTGTCACTTGAAGGCATCTCAGAGAAAGCTTACGAGTACGCAAACAAAGTCTGGTCAGCATTTGAACGCAAAAGACATGGCTGACTATCACGATGTGTATCTGTTCACTGATGTATTGTTGCTCGTGGATGTGTTTAAGAAATTTCTTGACACTGTCATGCACGTGTACAAGCTCGATCCTGCACATTATTATAAAGAAACAAATATTGAGTTAGAATTGCTCACCGACATTGACCAGCATCTGTTTATTGAGCGATCACTTTGTGGCGGAATTTCTAAGTCGAAACTAAGACTGGCAAAATCAGTCTATGTTGGTTCAAACCGTTTTCCCAGGATCGGGTCAAAATGATATACACCGCCACTGACTCGCCGCTGATGCATATCACAGTCAACGATGTGTAAACGGATGTGGCACCCACATGGTTGGTAAATGAATTTGATACCAGCGATTATCCGAAAAATATAAGTTGTTTAGTAACACTAACAAAAATGTTGTTGGTACGTTCCAAGATGAATGCTCGGGTAAAACAGTCGAGGAGTATGTGGGAATGCGACATAAAATGTACTAGATTGTAGTTGGTGACTCCAAAAAAATTAAAAAGGACAAAGGTGTTTCACGGGTTATTGTGCAAAAGGATCTCAAACACAAACTGTACATATAATGTCTTAGAGACCGACGTGAAATAGCACACACGACAATTTTTTATGATACGGTATCAGAAACATCGAATGGTTGTTTACCGATGCTCTAAATTGAGTTTGTCCCCGCTTGATACCAAGCGATGGATACTTGCCTATGGAATCACCACTTATGCGTTTGCTGTTGTGAATCAACTTACGGCTAACACTTCAACGTGATTAATGTTGATGTGATTGCGCACTGAGGACATTTACTAGCATATCAAAAGAAAAGTTGGTGGTAGTTCCGTATTTGCCGGAATGACGTGCGTTTCCTCTAGCGCATTTTGGTTGGCTTGGTGGCTTTGCTACTTTTTCATTAATAGACCCCATACAGCAACGTGTTGGTTGTCTCGGATTATAAATCCGTTCCGAAATCGTTAACACATTGACGGAACATACAGTGGCACGACGTTGAACACGTTCTGACTCTTCTGGTACAAACAGATACCAAACAAACTTGTCTCCGAGTGGTTGTAGCGGCGTAGGTTGTGAGATCATTTTCTGAGTAAATGTGAGACTTGTTGTCTTATCACATTATCTGGTTTTATGTATGTGTATATGACATCATAGTGCTGCTATGACTAATGGAAGTCGTGCCACCCATTAGTATGATTACTCGAAAGTGCTAGGCTCTGCAAGTGTGCGATTAAATCGTTCCACAATAGCTTGGTCATGATGAATGTTGACGTGTCAAACACGAACTCGCACACAATGTTTGATCAAAAACGCTGCAATAGATCCGATAGTTTTTTCCAGGGTCCACTTATAATAATCGTGGCCATTTTCGTGGTGAACATTTATAGATACCTTCGAGTGCAGCTGCGACACTTGCATAATCTCTTTATGTCAACGGTTCAGCTTCTTTGTATATGCTGACAACATCAGGTAACAATGGTTAACACGTACTTGAAACGATCATGTGGAAGAAACAACAAATCAGTCTTAAGAGCCTCATTAGGTGTTTGGACATCAAACTAACCACGGTACTGGCAAGTAAATTTGACACAGAGCTTGTTTGACCAAAAATGTTTGAGCAACTCCATAATTCTCCTTTGCCACATTTGTTAACTTTCCCACGGCGGTTTCATGTCTTCAATATCCACGCGGACTACAAAATATTTTTGATAATGTCCGACTTTTGGTATCCATTGTTTGTTTATATCAGTATAATTTTACTTTTAATGAATGGGTTTTTGTCAGAACAGTCTTAACTTGTTTACATCCTTAGACGATTCATCTTGCGATCGTTCTCCGAGTGTTGGATTAATCGCATTCACGTCATGAATCAGATCTACGTCTGCGCTTTGACATGAACGGATATCGTTTGACGCTTTATGAGTAAGATCATGTCGGGAACATGCAGCATCAACACGGTTTATTGTTGCTTCACCATACTTTGGTTGGTTGTTAGAAAAAAGTCGTATATCCAGTGTATATCGGGTCCATGATAATCGTATCCAGGGATGTATTTCATCGGAATTTTTTATTCCACCGTGTTTCTGGTACTTTTATTAATGCAGAAGAGATGTCATCCACGAGCCTGTTTTCTTATAAAGGTAAACTTCTTTGCTCCATATAGAACACAAATTCCAATAATCGCTGCTAATCCTTTACGCCTTTGAACTCAGTTGGATTACCAGTACGTGCTTTTTGCTCGACATCTTACATAATATGAACACATGATTGCATTAGATAATGGCATCACGAAAAAGGAAATTCGCAGATGCTTTTAGTAAAAACAAAGACTTGAGAAATAAAATCAAAGATTCTATTTACTTTTCAGCGCAGACATCACCTAAGCCGTCCAGGCATGGTGATATATTTCCAAACTCAGTTCGTGCACTGATTATTGGCCCTACTGGATCGTAAAATCTCAACTTTTGTTGAATTTGATTTTTCGTGATTGCCCAATGTCACACTCGAAAACCAAACCAAGTCAATCCCGTGCAAATATTTTCACGAGGTTGGCATAAAAACACTGCTGTCATCTATTTGACTCAACTATACGTACATATGCCTATAGTGATTCGTGAAAATTGTAACATGTTAATGACATTTCGTGGCATTGACTCGCATTGTCTCCAAAATATTAACTGGACATGGTGTGCCGCCGACCACATGTGGGATGAATTCGTGACATATTTGCGCGGATCACAAAGGATCCGTAAAGTTTTCTCAGTATAGATTTGACCGGAACTTGCAGGGGTAAATACAGTGCGGGTTTGGAAGTGGACAAGTCTCAAGCTTCAATTTAACAATCATAACAATCATGTAAATTGTCTGCCAGTGCTCTCATATCAGAGTATGAAAAGCAAAGCCGTAAAGCGACTCATAAACACTAGGAATTGATTTTAAATGTTGTGGAAGACCGCAAAAAGTCAAGGTTATGTTGGAGTCGCAAGAAACTGCACGAGAAAGCTTCATAGCGGGCTTTAAACAGTTATTTGCATCGCTGATTAAACAAACAAAGCAAATTACCAAACGTGCCAAGGATATTAAAAAGGCTGCATGAGCAACAATGAGGCAGGTGACACAGATAATGGGAAAAAGGGATGAACCGAGTCCAGTTTGTAAGATAGCTACGCACACCAAGAATATCATAAATAACACCAGCGACTGCAAAACTATTTAATACTTGCCACAGGCGGTAGAGGAAGTGAAAGAAAATATTGGTCACATTTTCAAAGTCTCCGATGCATCTTCAAAAGGCGCACATATACTTGTTGAAGACCCTAGAGAGACAATTGCAAGGATACCGCGCGTGCCACCCGAAGACCAGCCAGAGATGCAAACAACGCTGTGTCGAATGTGCTCACAGTTATTTCTCTTTCTGCATTTCAGATTGTTTCCGAGTCCGAAGGCCAGTCAGATTATAGTGGAGGAACGGGTTCTCGGAGAAACTCTGAGGTAACAGCCATCACAGATGTCTTTCATCTTTAATACGGTAATTCTCGTTGACTGTGATGCAAGTCATGGTTTGCAAACAAAACCATCAAATATCATGTACACGGGACCCATCCACGTTAATACAGTAGTGTGTGTGTGTGTGTGTGTGTGTGTGTGTGTGTGTGTGTGTGTGTGTGTGTGTGTGTGTGTGTGTGTGTGTGTGTGTTATACGTCCCTTGGTACAGTGTTTCAGATGTTTCGTTGTTAAGCCGTGTAAAACTGAGTACCATAGTAAACTATTCTTGAAGTACCCTGACGCGATCTTCAAACAGACAAAAGTGACAAAAGTGATTTCTATCGTAAAAAAATATGAAATAAATGAAAATAACACACAGAAGCAACAAACACACCCACACCCACACACCCACACACACGTATATATATATATATATATATATATATATATATATATATATATATATATATATATATATATATATATATATGCCGTGATTTTATATGAAATGGCACCTGATGACCCTTCTGTAGGAGTGTTATAGGTTGTTTCCATGTTGAAAATTTATAAGGCTTTATAGGAAATATAAGGTTAACACTTTTAGATACTATCAAACATTCACTTTTTAATATATTATCCAGCACCTACATTTGATATACTGTCCAGCATACACTTTTTGACATACTATATACTATCCATCACTCCAACACATCTCTTTTTAATATACTATTCAACACATTACGGTTTGATTACAATTCAACTCACCTTTTACTATCCAACACACCATCCATCATTTACTCTTTGATTTTCTATCCAACGCACACTCCAGTAGCCAACGCAAAGGGTGGGAATGTTTATACACATACTATACTTATGTATATACAAACATGCTATCACATACAAACAAGGGTATGTTATGTACCTACACAAGCTGAAAATTACACAAAAGAGGGGTAAATGGTTTTTCATTTTAGCTGCGCTGTGAGCACACACACACACACACACACACACACACAGAGATATATATATAGTCTTGTTGGAAGAGCACTTTCTAATGATTCTTTGCAAATCTCGGACGACAGGAAAGATCTGTTTTGAATCTTCCACCTTCAAAAATAAAAGTTGAATGAAGATACTCTCTATGGATGAGGTTTCTCTCTGTCTCTCTCTGTCTCTCTCTCCCTCTCTGTCTGTCTATCTGTCTGTCTGTCTGTCTGTCTCTCTCTCTGTCTCTGTCTCTCTCTCTCTCTCTCTCTCTCTCTCTCTCTCTCTAGCGAAAGCGATACAGCAAGTTCTTTCTGCTTTACTGGCAAAAGTGATGCCGTTCATGTGGCTGTCTATGGTGTCATCTAATCACCACTCAAAGACCACGTTCCATACAACCACCATCACAAAATAAAGAAGAATACACTTTTCGAGTCGCTTTGCCTGACTATTGTGACACTAAAAGTCGATTCCAGATATTCAAAAGAAAAAATGGCCAAAACATCTGAAAGTACATACTCCCAAGTTTTTACCAGAGTTGGATTTGTATAATTGAAAGAAGGAGATAAAGCACACTGTTTCAGTTGTGATGAGAAGCTTCTCGAGCTGGAGTATCAAGATACAGATTATCTGGAACATTCCAGATGGTCTCCACGCAGTCACTACCTTCGTTTGGTTGACCCTAAATATGATTCTCATGTCCAATAGTTTAGAATAGAGAATTAGTATTTTTCCTTGTGAACTGTGAGAACACATTTCAAAGCGCTTGTCAATATTTGAGTGAAAAGCAAAGACAATTTGCATCCTGTACTGCACAGATATTTAAATCATTGGTAAATGAATCCTATAAAGGGGTTAATTACTTTAAAATTGTTCAAATAGTCAGACAACATACAGCTAAGAAAAGTTTCGATGCCACGACTTCTTATACCTATAAGGTCGAAATACTTCACGGAAAGGTATATGGTGTTGTGAGATAAAATGGCTAGAAAATTTCTTCGATATTGTTGACCAGCAAATTCCGTTTGGCATAAATAAAACTGTTTCAAAGAAAAAGAATATTCATGTGAAAGATTGTCATCAGTGTTGCACCAAATCCCATAGAAGAGCGTCATTGACAGTGTTCAAGACTTACTGGATTATAAATATTATTTATAGAACTGATTCCAGAAGGAAACACGAGTCCATTACATTTTGGTCGATTCTGTGTGTGTGTGTGTGTGTGTGTGTGTGTGTGTGTAATAGTGGCTACGTTTATTGGATTTCGTTTACCAGCAGATTCGTTGTGAACAATTTATGAACAAGTACATTGAGCAAAAACATGACCATCAAAACTTTATCCGTGTAGGAAAAAGTCATTGTGTTAAAAGTGTTGGGAAATAGTGATGAACACGACTTGTGAGCTTCCGTGTGACGAAGATCATTTATCATAAGAGGTGGCAAATTATGCCAATGATGTGTGTGACTGGTTAAAGAAAATAATTTAAATAAGAATCAGTGAGAGAAAAGCCAGATCTGAAAGCCGAATTAGAGCCTATTTTAGAAACAGCTGTAGAAGGACCAAACATAACGAAAGAAATCCTACGTGCCCATAAGAGTTGTCGTGTTGAACATATAGATAAGAAAGAGGAAATTGCATTCCCAAAGAGTTTAAGGCAGATGACTTCCACAGAGACGTGGACGCCGGAGTGTTTATATGAATTAAATGTGGTGCCAATAAATCGAGAATGTTCTAAAACTTAGCTCTAAAACTCATATACTGCTTTGGTGATTTTAATTTTAACCGTATTTGTGTACGGAGTCAAATATGATGTATACGTTGTCGTGTTCTAATTTGGTACACTGACTTTCTGTTATTGTACACTACCAGGAACAAAGATAATTAAACGCACATAAAATGTCTTGTGATGTTGATGGAATTTCAGCGTTTAAAACACCACTGTTATGGCTGCATCCTCTCAAAGTTATTGAGGAAAACTTGCGAGGTGCTACATCTTCTCCATCCCTTTAATATATTTACTGCTGGACCAAATTGTTGAGGCAAAATCGAATTTGCCAAATTGTTCGATCTTTCTAAGCAACGTATTGTGTGCTCTTACGAAGTGTAGCAATTGTCTTGAACGTTACTGAAAAAGTCAAAGAGAATCAATTTTATTTGTTGAATGCATTCCTCGCGAAGCCTATGGAATCGTCTCTGACTTTAATCACACATATCTTGTAATCTTTGATGATATTTTAGAAGAAGCAGAAGAAATTTAAAATTCGTTTACACGAGAAGGACATGATTGTAATGTTAGTATTATTTACCTTACACAGAATGTATTTCAACAAAGTAAAGCGTATAGCACCATTATGCAAATTATGTGTTGTTGTTCAAATATCCGAGATAAGGCTCAAGTACAAGTCTTAGCCAAACAGGTAGGAGCACCTTGGCTCAATTATGCGTTATACGATGCTACTCAGTTGCAACATTTGTTCATGGATTTGAAACTTACCACTCCAGGTTATTTGAGATTTCGCACAAATTTGATTCAGGTTACGCATTATTCAGAAGATACACATTGCATCCCTCCGTTTCGTCTGTCTGAAAGACTATATAACGTCATGCACGTCTTTTCTTTTCTAACATTATTCAGCATGACTTATTTTCGATCTCATACCGCTATCAAACGGATTCGTGTTTTATGTACTATCAGCAACAAAACATACACGACTAGATGCTAATCTCAAATAAGTGCTAAGAAGGTTCACTTTGATAGCATGCCAGTTACTTTAAGACATATTTCACATAACATTCAAACAAAAACGTGTTTGTTTTCTTAGATAAACATAAAATACCTTCGTTACAACTCGCTGATCCAAGAACCAATACTCAAAGTGAAAGATAAAATATCATTCTGAAACTAGGTGGAATTGATATTCAGGAGATGTCATTTTTCGTTCAGTTTTCAAATGGGATTCTAATAACGATAAAAAGGAAGAGAGGTAGTGCAGGATGTCAGCTCTCTAACAAACGGAAATGAAAAGCCCCATATAAAAGCATCATATGTTATAAAGATAGGTACTGCTGCCGGAACGAGCACGTATTCAAGAAAACTTCGATCGGTGCTGGTTTCTCCTGCCACTTCCTCTTATCATCATGACGCCTGCCAAACCTAATTTAAACCAATGTTTCCCAATTTGATAAGGAGACACTTTTCTAAAAGAATTTGTACTTCTCCGGTGACGATGTCTTCTTCCACTGCACCAGATGTTGCTGCTGTTGCAGCCAAAAAGATACCGCTCATATGTTACAAAGTTTACTGAATTTATTTAAACAAGATCTGGCACGGTTTAGTTGTTGAGAACACTAGTAACACTTGGAGTCAAGCAGATACGACGTGCTGACAATCCCTGGAGACGAATCATGTTATAAAATAGGAAGAAGTGTTTGGTAAGATTCACTTCAGTTTTATTCCTCTTGAAACAAAGACATCACCAAGCTTATACCATCATCATCGACCACAGTCTGAGAAACCTTATTCCAGGAAGGGAAAAGAATAGACTCCCTCCTCATTTGGCTATACATTTGGAGGTGTTATATGTACAGACAAAATCGAATGCTCCAATGCTCAAACAAATCATTAAAAAAGCACCCTACAAAATCATTGATTCTGTATGTGCATGTTTATTGATTTGTTAAATAAGAACCGCTAACTTTGTCCAAGATACAGAAACAGTGCTTAGGACGACATCGTCACCTTCCTGCTAAATGATGAAAATAGAAATAATCACCATTGAAAAGCAAAGCAACTGTTCATTCATCAAGGGGATTTATACCTATGCCGATAAGACCATTGTTAAAATTGGCTGCTCCTTTGTTAGGATCGATAGATGTGTTTCAAACTCAGATTGCTACTCCTCACGGTATGTCAGCCTCAACCTTCCAGATGAGCAGACTTTAAAGTTTGAGTCAAGAAGACGATGTCAACATCTTCCTCAGCTGAAGAAGAAACGAATGAAGGTAAGACGTAAGTGAAAAAATCAAGTTTAACTAACCAAGCAACTGATGACTAAGTCTGCTTCTATTACTCCAAATACCAAATGAACAACCTAAGATGAATGTCGAACAGTGGTCGACTTTTTGCTGAGCAGCAACAAAACAGCCAATTGCTACAATCCTGCTAAAGCTGCTGGCTACAGAGGAATTAAAAATGTTATCGTACCGCTCATATAAAACTCAAAAGTTTACATTTGAGAGATGTTCAACAGTGATTGCAATAACACTCGACGTACACGTTACACAAACGCATTCGACGAAATTTTCCTGAAGTGAAACAAAACTAAAAGTTATAGAAAATCAGTGGCATGCAGATTTAGCAGTTCTATCTCATTTGGTATTGTACATTCGTGAATTGTGTTTACACATATTTATTTTGTGTCATTTACGTGTTTTCAAAACCAGCTTATGTAGTTATTTTGACTTCTAAAACACGTTCAGAGTTAGTGCAAGCTGTAAAACTGGTGATGAAAGAAAGTGGCTTTTACCCTCTGCGATAGATTTCTTAAAACGAATTGAACTGCCGAAATTCCTTAAATGAATGTAGTATCATGTAAGGTTTCAAAGAACTTTGACAGACTGTATGTGGAAATATTCCAAACATCAACACTCTCACATCGAGGTGGTACCACATCTAGTCAAATCTTACAATCAATTGTTCTATCGAAGCATCGGATGGACACCATGCAAAGTGGGAAAACGTCGACTTTAAGAAGTGAAAGTTCTTCAGAAAGCATATCCACCTTCTTTCGATTTTTGGTTGCAGCTTCACAAGCAATCGACAATATAAATAGGTAGAAGTTACGAACTAGTGTTAAACACAGCAGACACCGCTTCTCCTGCGAGTTCGTCTCTCCAAGAACTATTAAATATCCCTTGTGGGTATGGTGTAGGGAACGTGACCCTAATAATACAATCGTTTTGTTCGGTCAAATCTTTGTGGTATATTGTGTCATCAGAGCAGCCTTTGCAACAAAGAGATGAACAATTGTGGACTATTTTACTCAACATTTGTATTGGATATCTTACTTCCAATCCATCATTAAAATATACCAACGGTAACACCAATTGCAGATTGGTCAATGCCAGGCACCACTCTTTCAGTCACAACAGCAGCACTTTCATGGAACATTTGGAAAATCATCCTTTGGAACAATGAAACTATGAATAACTAATTGAGCTTAACATTGCTTAGTAACACTTCCATGTATGTGTTTTCCAGAACTTAAGAAGTGTTCAGATTTAATACTACGCCATATCTCATCGTCTATAAATGTACTTTTTGAAAACTGTTACTTTTTGTCACGGTTTGTTTTCTATTCTGGGCGTTATACACCACCATCGATCCAACGAAAGATATTTATTACAACGATCGATTATATGCGTGTTTTCGCTTCCCTGTCGAATTTGAACTAATTACAGAATGTTATATTTGTGTGCTCGAATGTCGTAAAGTACAAAGTGCGGGAAGCACAGCTGCTGCGTTGCTGAGAGCCAATCCTTTTAAAGTGGATTCTACCGCATATGAAAAAACATACCATGTTCACCGAGAATTTATATATTTATTCTATGCTGCAAAGGAAGAATCACGCAGTCTGTATCCTGTACAGCAAGGAGGCATTCCACAACGAAGATATATAGTTTAGGAAATATGCTGAATCAGCCTTTCGTACGGTAGCATCCATCTTAAAATTGATGATGACCTAAGGATTGCACGGTTTAAAAGATGTGCTTTAACATAAGGAAAAGATTTTCTCCAAAACGTAACCATTGAAAAAGTCCAAGAAAAAACTTCATGGAAGTAGGAAAACAGTTGTTGCTTCAAACAGGAAAAGACATCCACATATAAATTCACTTCATCCTTCTGGTGAAGGCATTACTTGCTCCTCTTTGCATGAAAAGGATGAACATCTCACCTGGAACTACCACATCAAAGAATTAATTCGAAGATGTAATCTGGATTTAAATTTCCTCGAAAATATTAAGGGACTTAATTAGAGAGCGGATCAGGATACACTCATAATATTATATAGATCTTTAATTAGATCTAAACTAGACTATGGAAGTCAGGTCCAAATCTTTCGATAAAACTAGACAACATTCATTCAAAAGCTTTACACATATGTACAGTAACCGACAGATTTACTTCTAAAGAAGAATTAAAGGTCCTAACAGGAGAACCACCGCTACGGTTAAGAGGGATGAATTATTACTAAGATATGCAGCAAGAATATCAATATATGACGATTCACATCCTACTAAATCTATCATGATGTAACCAAATCTATCAGGAGGAAAGAAGATACACGAATTAACAAAAAAAAAAAAAACCCTAGAAATCCAAAACCTACAGGCAGATCAAATCAGATACACTGATCAAATACCATGGACATGCAACACCCCACAAATCAATTTATTAGCAGTAAAGCTTGGATCCAAGCATAAACATCCATTAGAAATAGGAGTAAAAATACTCTCTGCCATTGACCAGTTATACAAAAGTTACATCAAAACTATACTGACGGATCAAAATCCAACGATCCTGACAGAACGGCAGCTGCTATAGTAATACATAGAGCTTGGAGTTAGACACCCAGACAATTGCTCTATATAAACAGCAGAGTTTTGGGCCATAATTGAAGCCCTTAAATGGGTCTAATCCACCAGCATCCGCAAAGCAATAATCATCAGTGATTCATTCAGCGTATTAAGATCACTGGAAACCGGCAACTCTACCAGCCGAGATAACTTTGTTTTGAGACCAACCTGCTACTTAGAAACATGGAAAATAATAGCAACACAATAGAATTTATCTGGGTACCATCTCACATTGATATCCCAGGAAACGACAAAGCGGACCTAGCAGCCAAAAATATACCCCAAGAGTTTAACCCAATGCCAATCCATTACAGCATTAAAACAATCTATAGCAACATTAATAAGCAAATTGTAGGAAAATGGCCGCAGGACTGGGATAGTAGTAAAACAGGACGCACACTGTACTCTACTCATAACAAAATATACAGGAACATAAAAGCACTCATGTTGGCTAAAATACATGACCAGAAAATCATCAATATAATCAAAATCGGAAAAGCATTATTAGGCAGCAGTTTTGGAAAATGCCTTCCAAACAACAGGGTTTGGGACTTGAAATGCCCTCATTGTCCAACTCCTGAGAATCTACATCATGTATTTAACTTGTGCCCCCAAACCCCCCTCCCAAAAAAAAAAAAAAATACGAAGCACGAAGGGAAATCTTTAGGACCAGGCAAATATCTATAAGATCTCCAACGACCTACCCGAAATTTTTGGAACATAGTAATTCCAACATCAATTTGACGTACAATACTATATTGCACTTCCTGAAAGAAATATGTAAGCAAGGAAAAATATAACCCTACTTAGCAGGTAAAGGTTTTAGATCAACAAGATCAACCAAATTATCCTCCCATTTCCTTTCTTTTCTATATTTCATTCTGATATTTTCCTCACTCTACGAAAGACTCCCATGCATAACATTCTAAGTCCAGAGTACCTTAGTATCAATCACTATCCACGAAACATCATTGTTGTCTGGACTTGTGAGAAGCGCAGGAGGAACAGTTGGGCGGGTGAAGGGCGCGAGATTTCAGGTCGCATAGGGCCCGGATTGCGCAGACTCAGACCTAGCAACCGCATTAGGTGGTACACTGATTTCAGTGCTATGCGGATAGTGAACCCCAGGTAGTCCATGAGGTGACATTATGGTAACTTTAAATTTTAAATCAGGCTTTCTAAAATAAAAACTCGTGTTCTTTTGGTATCCACAGCAAAATTTTGCAAATGTAGATATAAATTCACTGGCAAACGTGAATAAGATATACTCCAACTCATTTTCAGCCCAAATGAGCTCAAATGACCCATCATTAAACTGAAAGTACCCGTCAGTAAGTATTTCACTAATTCGAATGCGAGCAGACTTTATGCGCTTGTACGCAATTACATCAAATTTCCCGGAGAGCTGGTAAATTCCTGAATCGTTTTTGCTTCGTTGCTTGTAGCAACGGCTTCATAAAATTGTTCATGAGCTTGCCTCTTTCCTCTTCTGCGTCGGTGTAAAACATTTCATATATCTTCTAAAGGGAAGTGAGTTTGGATTCCATTCTTATACTTATGGCCCAGAGGCATTTGCTTAATTAGCATGCTTTCGAACATCTTTCTTATTTGAGCTGGAGCAGGTATCACTAGAATTATTAAAAATTTCACACGGGTGAATTATTAATGTCCCTCTTCTTTTGTGACTGTTTATTCACGCACTATATTCTGAAAATTCTTTATTTTCCTTTGCTCGTAAAAATGTCCCAAATGAGTCCGTACCATTTCTAGGGTTACTCCCAAGTTAATAAATTTATCAGTATATTCGGAGAAAGTTTTAGAGAGTGCGTATAACATCTTCTGCGCTTCTTTAATGAACCTATATAATGAATTCAGTCGATAGAGTGTTTACAGTTTTTCTGCCACACCTCAGATATTCCCGACGTTTGGAAGATGAATTCCATTTTTAGAAAAGTCAATGAACTCGTTCAAAATAGCGTGGCAGTCTGTTGCTTGAGTATCAGATATTTGTATATATAAACGGCTGCAGCACGTCTTCAACTTACAATTCGTTTGAGTCAGTGTTTCGGTATTACTGTAAAAAAAAATCAATACACAGTATCTGTATGTAGTATAGTTACTATCAATAAATAAACACTATGGGGGTGCAAACAGCACACAGAAAGAGCCCCCAGTGGAAACGGAGATGGATAACAAGGCTCAGAGGGAGCTACCGAAGCAGATCAACCAAAGCATATCAAGTCGAACACCCCTACCAAAGAACTCCGAAGAGACAAAACGTTACAACCACCACCACTGCCATCACCACATCCAAAAACAACAGGGCCAAGGCAGAAAAACAGGAGGCAGGAGAACCAACCTTGACAAACAAGCAAGAGGCTGCACCCCAACCCCTTGTCGACTAAACTCTAAGCCGACGGTGTAAGATGCCACAAATAAAAAGACCTCTATCAAGAAGCCATACAATACGCTTGCGATTAGGCATTCGACATGGGGCTTGTTGAATGCTACCAATACGGGAAGGCTGCAAAACAGCACATTGAATACAACTGGATGGTGATAGATGCCTTCAGAGGAGGACAGAATAAGGCCTCCAAAGCTAACTTGAAATTGGCAGCGAACAGCATAAGACACAAGGGTGAAGAATACAACGAATGCCCGATCACGATGGTTACGCTGATCTGCAATTGCTTGATCAAACACCACAACATGCAAGGGTAGATTGAGATCACCTTCAATGAAAAACAAAAATCCACTACCTCGTTGCTGACCTGACAGAACGTGGAGTTGGAAAGGGTACGAGACCGCGTACGACTCTGGACTTAGCCCCCTGAAGACCTGAAAGAATGCTTCATCTTGCATTCCTCGCCAACTTAGGACTGGAAAAACAAATTAAGATGCCTAAGGTGTTTTCGCTTTGGATCCGAAAACCCGTTTTGTCACAGCTGGATTAACAACAAATTTGATCCATTAACCCAACCCCCCCCCCCCCAAAAAAAACCCCCTAAATTATCTCGCGTGATATTCAAAAAGTGATGTGTTGGATAGTATATCAAAACGTGGTGTATTGCATAGTAATCAAAAGTTGTGTGATGGGTAGTGTGTACAAAAGTGTGTTGGAAAGTATATCTATAAGTAGCTGCTGGATTGTAGATCATAAAGTGTGCGTTGAATAGTATATGAAACTCTAGGTGCTGGATAGTTTACCAAGAAATGGTGTGCTGGATAATATAAAAAAATGAACATTGCTTTCCCGTAGAGCCATAGAATGTTTGCAGCATGGAAACAGCCATTAGGACTCTTTAAGTTAACATTACATTTCCCGTAGAGCCCTCTAATGTCATATTAATGTTAGGTTTACGGACATTTCGAAGACAGAATTTCCCATACAGCCCTCAGATACCATTTAATCTAAACCTAAGTGTATAATTAATTCTCGTAGAGTCCCCGAATCTTAAATTCAACCACATCTAACAATGTTACATTGTAGCAACATTTTAGATCAACCACTTCTAACAATGCCACACAAACACACACGCACACACTTTAAGGAGTTATTATTTCAAGCATTTATTTGTCATGATTTTGCGAAATTACCGGAAATCATTAACCATACTATAGAATTTACAAATCAAATCTGAATGAAATGTAAATTCTAACAAAAGTCTAGTTCGACCTAAAAGCTATATTTGATAAGGAGTCATATTTTAAAACGAGATTATTGTGTAAGGCTTGATTGACACATTATATTTTGTTTTCTTATTAACACGTTACATTTCGCGCTGAGTTACTACGATTTTTGGTGAGTACTTTTTACACATTTAAATTTCTAATTTCGTAAGAGTTCTAAATTATATATAATTATCTCGTCTCTATGATACTTAATTTGGTAGAAATTTACTTTATTGTTTTAGAAAATACTGTATTTACAACATTGTAATGCAAATGATAAATTTGAATGTTTGATGCACACAAGAACTTTACCCAACGCGTGTAAACAATTTAATGGACAGCTTACATGTGCATGGGACAAATCCTGACATCTAAGCTAAATTTATTTGCCTTGATTTCCACTGGAAATATTTCAGAGTTTTGGGAAAGATGAAAGAATCACCGTGTCTGCTGAAGCTGAGGACCTTGAGAATCATATATGCACCCTGAATTTTACTTCCGGTCAGGAGAAGATAGCAGAGTGGTTTCGAACAAGCCAGGATGATTTAGAGGATTCTGAACAGGAAATGACGCAATTGAAAGATGTGCGGGTTCTTTAAACAAAGGTTTATAGACCATTCAAGAACTCTGATAAATACTGTATCATCATTGCATTAAATAATATTGCAAAAGTGTCTCGTTCCATATTGTTTTGCTTCCTTTAAACCAGATGTTCGAGCAGTTTATCATTGTATGCTCTAACCGTTTGACTCTTCGGCTTCTGCATGTTTTGACTTTTCATATAAGCCAGGTTTACGTTGATTTTGGCGAAAAGAGTTATTCAAACAACAATTACAACGACAGATATACTGGTTCAAGCGATACAGTTTCTAAATTTTGTGTTACATTTTATAAATCTCTCTAACAATGACACAAAACATAAATAACAGGCGTATTTGCACAATTTTTTGCAGAAATTAACTCAAGCTGGCATTGACTTTTCGAGAGACACAAGAGCGATAACACGTGATGCAGACTGATAAAAAAGCCGAAATGGAAAATAAAATACGGATATTTTTTTCAGATGATCCAAAATTGAAGCTGCTGCATGTAACTTTAGGATCTGGCTTCCAAATGGAGGTATTAAAAAGACACGTGAAATAAAATGGGCCCCACATAATACTGTATGTGCAAACCAATGCATTTGAACTAGCACATAGTAGCGTAAGTCTATGCGAGTCTGACACACACAAACATTATGGCGTAGATATACATAATAATCAAGATGAAGTAAAAAAAATCATTTATTAACATCACTTCTTGTTCATAACAATGAACGGAGCCGATTTAAAATTATTTTATTTAAACTAATGAAATGATGAATATTTACTAGGAAATGAAGATTTGCTTTGGGGCTGAAGGTGGAACATACACGTTGTATGTACACAGAGAACGGGACTAGAGGTGGAGTATAAACGTTGTGTGTACACAGAGAATGGGGCAAGAGGTTTTAGTACAAATGTTGTGTGTACATAGAAAACGTCGGTACAATATTTTGTGCAAGAAAAAGAAAAGGAAATGGTTATACTTTTCATGATACGGCGCAATATTTGTGAAACAAACTTTAGGAAATGGCCTAATTTCCACGCTATGCAATTATAAAAATTACGTATATTTAACATAATACCAGGAGCGTATTATGTACGACTCTTCTCTACGTCAGCACTTAGGACACATATATATAAAAAGATATATTTAGTCCAAATACCTTATTTACTAACATCGATACCTTTTCTTGATGATGAAAGTCATGTTAGAGGAATCTATTTAAAATTATTTTGTTTAAACAATAGAGTGATTAGTATTTACGAGGGAAATAAAGTTTGCTGTAAGAATGGGGTGGATTATAAATCTTTTGCAGATTTAAAGATGACTTTGAAATTTATCCTGCAAAGGGAAAAGAGAATAAACTTGCGCCTTTCTTGATAAAGTGCATTGTTTGTAAAACAAAGTTTGGGGAAGGGTCTGAATTTTACGCAGTACGATTTGCAATTACACCGAACATTCTTCAGTAAATATTGTTTCTGAAGCAACTGATAGGACGACAGATGATTGAAGATAGCTTAAACATACATCTTTAATCCCAAAAGAATGTAAAGACTATTCACAAATGAAGTTTCTTTGCGAAAAAACTAACAAAGTAAACCCACATCCAACCCCCACATTGCCCACAACAACACAACATTCTTCTTTGATTGATTCAAGGTGTATCTCATAGACAGCAAAACCAAGTCACCAGTATGTATATTTGTATTCACTTGATTAGTACCTAGTACAACGTTACATTAATTATCCAGAGGAGATATTTGTAATTAGTTTGCATCTCGCCTGAATCGATAAAGAGTGATAACGTTTAGTCTGGTCTTTATCATGTAATCAGTAACTCTATTCGACCCGCAGTCATGGGTCTTTGAGTAGATTACTATAGCCTAGAGAAACTCAATTACACAGGGAATTTATAGTTTAATCTGGATGGTCTAGTTAATATCACAATTTAAAATGCAATCAGATAGGGTCTCCCTTGAGAATTTGCATCTTAATAAATGTTGATCTATCACGTATGTAATTTTCAGCTTCTACATTACTGAGTGCCGAAAACTTATCCTAGCCTTTATCCCAGTCTGTATTCCTTTATCTGAAGTTCAATCTTTAAAATAATTCACACAATCCGACACTAAACATTAAGAGTAATGAAGCTGCATCGTTTAAAGAAGATTCTACTTTCTGTGAGCTTTTATTTCTAACCTTGTGATTCAACATTTGTTTCTTCTTGCAATGAAATTTATTTCTTGAAATTAATAAGGTTTCCAATCCTCCATCGATCTTATAAGTTGTCCTAAGCTAAGACCAAATCGTGGAGTAAAGCAGCTCTGTGCAATAATTGAGTTTATGCATATAAATAACTTACAACACCCATGGTGCACTTTTTAAACACCACACTAGCACAAGAAAGACTACTTTTTTGCCACGACCGTGGAAGTAAAGTGTCTTGCTTAGAGACAAGAAATGGAAGCCAACTGCACAATGTCAGTTTGCCATGACGATTGATTATTTTTATACAAATTTCACGCACATTTTTATCAACTGGAGAAACGTTATATTTCCCAAATCAGTTTAGCTCACAAAGGTTTCTCTTGACCTAGAAAACATATTTTTAATTTAAGCGTATAATAAAACCATGAAATATGAAGTTGATTTATTTTCTTGCTGCGGAGCAAGCTAGCAAATTGTTCTTATGTTTGAATACAGTGCACCTGAGATATCTATCTCCGTTGAAGTTCGTGCTGCTTGTAACGGTTTGTTACCAATTGCAATATAATCAATAAAAGGAAATACTACCTGTTAGGAAAAGAACACCAAAATGTCGCAAAGAATTAACGTGCATCAGACAACGCAGACTAACGGAATAAAAGAAATGAAGCGAAAGTAGCCAAAGATTTATCAGCCAAGAGACACGCATTGACTGTTCCATCACTGTGGCGGTCTTTATGCTTGTTACAAAGTTATTTTGGCAAACATGTATTTTTTTAAATTTGTTTTTAAACCGAATGGTAGTTTTATGCGAAAATGCAGTGCCTTAGATTAATCATAATATCACAGAACAAACAGGCGACCGACCGACATAAAGAAAAACCTGTCTTCAGCATCCACCCATGGGAAGTTTGTGTGTTCAAAATCTTTGTTTACATGACTTTGAAGCACTTGCTGTTTAAGACGGATGATACTTTCATAGAGGTATTATTTAAGACAGTTGATACTTTCGTACAGGTAGCCTTTAAGACAGGTAAAATTTTATTATAGTCTGCATGAACATGCACCAGTCACAAACTAGTGATATGTTAAAGACACTTTTAATTTGCATTCCTGCAGCGATAGTACTAAGAGCAAAATCTGACCCTATTAAATTTAATCACTGTACAATAAAAACAAAACTTAGCGTGAGTTAATTTCAAGACTGGTGATCTGAGATATTTATTGTTAAAGTAGGACGAGTGGCTAAAAGAAATAAAATAAAACTACTTCCTTGATTTCTTGAAAAAGAAGGCAGATAATTTCAAAAAGAAATTCTACTTGTATAAAAAATAAGCAAATTAGTCCCCTAAGATATGTGTCTCAGCTTGAACAAATTCGATCCACTAGTTTTTACAATTTCTCCCTGAAATTTAATATTAATATTGAAGATCTATATCTCGACCTTGTTTTCACAAATTACAACATTTATTTTTAGAATAAATTGATGCACAAGTTTTCATCATATTTCACCCATCATTCAAAATGTGAAGGTCTTTCAATGGCTTTAAGTTGTTTCACTGTTTCACCAGCATAAGGGGGTGGGGGTGACTCCTTATCAGGGTTCGCGGGTTCGATGAACAATAAAAAGAAGCCCTAATAGGCTGCCTTGTGTCCTTGCAAAAGGAACTCAGCTCCTATTTCTTGACCATGATATGATGGAATAACGTGCTAAAAGTACTTTTAAAGCCAACTAGTCATCATCCACGCTCATAAATCAAGCAGGACGTGACTTTGGCGCGCGTGGAGTAAAACTACTCGGTGGTGCCCACATAGGAGTTTGAGATACTTAATGGAAAGGTAGTCGATATCAGAAACAGGTGTATCTTGATTTATTATTATTATTATCATTATTATTATTATTATTATTATTATTATTATTATTATTATTATTATTATTATTGTTGTTGTTGTTGTTGTTGTTATTGTTATTGTTGTTGTTGTAGTTGTTTTTGATGTTGTTGATGATGATGATGATGATGATGATGATGATGATGATTTCGCGGCTGTGGTTGTGGTTGTTGTAGTTTTCAACTTATGCGTAGCTAAATTTTTTCCACAACTTATAACTGACTTTTTAAAAATGAAAGCTAAATCCTCCTTCCCACTTAATTAGCAATTGTAAGCTAATGAATATGTTTTATCTCCCTTCCCACTTAATTAGCAATTGTAAGCTAATGAATATGTTGTATCTCGCTTCCATTTAATTAGCATTTGTAAGCTAATGAATATGTTTTATCTCCCTTCCCATTTAATTAGCAATCGTAAGCTAATGAATATGTTTTATCTCCCTTCCCACTTAATTAGCGATTGTAAGCTAATGAATATGTTGTATCTCCCCTCCACTTAATTAGCAATTGTAAGCTAATGAATATGTTGTATCTCCCTTCCACTTAATTAGCATTTGTAAGCTAATGAATATGTTTTATCTCCCTTCCCATTTAATTAGCAATCGTAAGCTAATGAATATGTTTTATCTCCCTTCCCACTTAATTAGCAATTGTAATCTAATGAATATGTTTTATCTCCCTTCCCACTTAATTAGCAATTGTAAGCTAATGAATATATGTTTTATCTCTCACTGAGCTATACGATGCTCAAGAAGCTACAACTATCTCAGAACATTTGAATCAGATCAGTCATTTAACAACTCTCTCTCTCTCTCTCTCTCTCTCTCTCTCTCTCTCTCTCTCTCTCCGAAGATCACGCTGATTGTACGGTTGGTTCGACATAGAATGAAGTTTCATATTCAACTTTAGTAATACACGTCCTGTAAGTATTAATGGTTACTAATCTAGTTCATATAGGTAGGCAAATCAGTTACTTCAGGGGAATAAAAATGTGACGGCGCATTGGACAAATGTACAACTTATGCACGAGTTCCTGTGTACCTTTCTCAAAATTAGAAAATTCAATCAAAGCCGAACTGATCTTAAAATCACACGTCTAGAGAGAGAGAGAGAGAGAGAGAGAGAGAGAGCTCTGGAACAAATATTGCACAGAAATTGATAGCTAAGCCCATTATGAACCTATGTCTGACTGCTTGAAGCATCAGTCGATATCAATTCAATTTTTGATTGTACCAAAATCATTAACTTGAGAAAGATTGCGAGCGGCTTCCCGTGAGTCGTTGGTTCTTCTGGGGTTCTTCCTACAACAGATGTACTGACTGCAAATATATTTGTATAGGATTGGCATATAAATAACTTCAGGTATACAAATTAGATAGTGATCGATATTCTTTTATTCCTCTGTTTTCAGGTAATTTAAAGCAATGTAATACAATACAGATAAGTACTAGAGTAGGCAATTCACTACATATGAAGCCAAATTAATTATTTACAAATCAATAATTAGCAAAATTATAAGCAATGCTAGCAATTGCGCACGCATTCAAATATTTCAGTTGGAAATATATGCATTGTGCAAGGAATTATATACATCACTTGGTTTGAGTTTCTATCATCTGAGGTCATGTTTTCTGTTGAATCATGCAATATAACTCATATATTTGTATCTGTATTTAGTACTAAACTCGCCAATTTACACTATTTTTTCAACTTCTAAAGATATAATTACACAACAAAAATATTTAATAAACTACTCATTTTGCAGTTCAATAAAGTTATTTCTAGTAAATTACTCTAACCAATCGAATATATAATATATCTTAATGAAATACTTGGCAGATAGTCTTATCAAATTAATCCATGACTCGAGTTCCAATCTTTTTCAAATATCGTTGAAACCATCAAGTACCATAATCTGTATATTACCATCTAACTGATGACAGAAACAACAGGAAATATCCGGAGGCATAGATAAAAATAAATTTTTCTATAAAATGGTTTCTGTCTTGCAGGGGTAAAGGAAAATTCACTGAAATGTGTAAAATACGGTCATCACTTGTTTTCCCACATAGGGATCACAAAGAAGTTTATATAAAACATATACGACAAAATAATATTTAATCATTTAATTTTTAGCTCGAAATCAGATATTTTATGGCTTTAGGCGAAGTTTTGTAAAACAAAATCTGACACGCCCCCACCCCCCACCCACCCCATGTTTATTTTGTTTTGCCTCTTGTTCTCTGCTAAACTATTTTCTTTTGTTTTTCTGGTGGGGAAAAGACTCGATTGTATTTTTTATTAATGGAATTAGCAGTAAAGGTAACGGTACAGTATTGCAAGAGTAGCATGTAAAACTTTTGTTCGCGGCAATGTACCTAATTTTTGTACCAAATGTTTTGCTTTGCGGTCGAATTTGTTTTCGTTTAAAAAAAAGTTGTCTGGAAACAATATTTTAAAACACTTCCTGGCTAAAATTCTACTCTTTACCCTAAAATCAACCTTTAATCATATTTCCAAAATTATAAACTAATTTTTAAAAACACAAATATTTTCACAAAATTTCTCATTTTTAGTGCTTAAATCTGAACTATGCTACTAAAAGTTTGAGTGTTGGTTGCCACTGGTCCTCAAAAGTTTCTGAAAAGAATGGGCCATTCGTAGTCAGAATTTTGCTAAAAGGCTTGTGCTACAGGTTATCAAAATTTTACTAATAAACCTGTGCAACCTAACATTTGACCTTCGTCTGAGGCGATTGGTCTTTTAAATTTTAAGACTTTTCTGGCCACTGGTCCTTAGGAGTCGCTGACCCAAGCCACTGACCTGCTATTTTTATAACAGGATCACCCAGCTCACTATAAAACTTGGGATATAAAATCAGCGCCTATCCTCAGATTGTATATAAAAAGGCATGTAATTCATATGTAGAAAAATAACAAGTAGTGCACCCTATCATTGTCCTGCAACTCAGCTTGGTGCACTTGTTGACAATGGAAGATCAAGTGTATTTAACAAGATAAAAGTGAAAAGGATGCATATTATAAATACAAACCTCTGGCCATTTTCAAAAACTACACTTTAAAATTTGATAGTGATAATTCAGTCAATTCAGGGCACAATGTGATATGCAAATTTATTAAAATCAATTAAAATGGGCAGCAGGAATAGTGACATCAGGATGTGGAATATATTGTTAGCACTTATTAGATGAAATGATCAGAACTAGTAAAATTAATATATTTGGTTTCGCGTACACTTTCATATAAGAAAATTGCTGTATGAATGTTTATAAATATTATCTGATAAGTTAGCATTTAATCCAACAAACAAGATTATAGATCTAACTAAATTTGAATTATTCTTTAATAAATTTCATATCCTACCATATCATGGTTGTAGACATTTAACAGAGAAGAATCTTCATATTATTAATGGACCTAGAACCTGTTACAAAATGGGGGGGGGGAGGGGGGCATGACTGACCATGAGATAAGAAGACAGGAAACAAAGAAACTAGACAAATTGTGGAAAAGAGGAAGGTGGATACGATACAGTCCTGAGCAATATAACTTTGAAATAACACCTGCAGAAGAAAAAAGGGTGGATTTCTTTCCTCAAGACAGCAAAGGGCAAACAAGTGATCTAATAATCGAGTTGTGTGTGTGTGTGTGTGTGTGTGTGTGTGTGTGTGTGTGTGTGTGTGATTTGGATTTTTAACGTAGCTTTAACAATTTTTCAGTCATATCGCTACGTTGTCTGCAGTGTAGCAGTTTAGAGTGATGACTAGCACTGGGGCATCATGCCGCTGACACGTAGCATCATGTCCCACCCAGTCACATTATACTGACACCAGGCCGATCAGTCCCAACACTAACCTCTTAATGCTGAGAGCCAAGCGAGGCAGCTGTTAGTACCATTTTTATAAGTCTTTGGTATGACTCGGCCGAGGTTCGAACCCGCGACCTCCCGCAACCGAGGAGGATGCTCTAACCACTAGGCCACCGGAGCGGTATAAAAAATCGGGGAAGCAATTAATAACGCTGTTGAAATCACAGGAAGTAGGTTTCTATTTTAAAGCCCTAATGCCGCCGGTACGTGCAACAATTCGTATATGCCAAATTATCTGCATGATATTGACTCTTGGTCCTAAATATTGCTGGGTTCCACTAAAACCAGATAATCTCGACGTTTCATCACATTATGAGCCATGTAACTTCTCTCTCGACCTGAGATACCTTGCCATTTTTCACATTTGTTCGAATTCATCCGATGTTGATCGGTGACATCAACCGATTTCAGTAGAAAACTGCAACATAAGATTTGATGGCATCACAGTTGTAAACATTAGAAGCCAACATCACACTATGTCGGATTGTCTTCAGCCCAATTTCGCCATTAAAATATTCCAGCGCACCAACTGATTGCCAGTATCCACCCGAGTCTTATTTTTGTCTAATGCACGCTTTTTCTTCTCAGATCCGCTTAAAAAATACGGACTTGCCTCTCTTCATTCCCTCTCCAATCAACTTGTGCGGCACGTTGGAATGTTGTTGTTATTAAATTAGACACTATCGCACTTTGTCGAATGTATCACATCACTACTTTTGGAGTACTCCCGAAAAGGAACGGAATTGGAACGTCATTTAAACCGATCATCTTGATTATTTCAAAGAACGGTTTATGTCAGATAGCTTTCTCAACAAATCATTTTCTTCCTTCCAAACTTTAGTTAGATTGGAAGAATGATGAGATTTGTGATAAACGACGGCATTGAGGCTTTAAATTATTTAATCCTGATGAATGTAAAGCTGGAATATAAAGGTTTGGTTTGATAGCATTTAAAAAATTTAGATAAAACTTTTGATGTATGTTCTACTCATATGACAATATTGTCACCTCAGAAAAAGCTTTCACAGTATGAGATTTGTAAATTTTACCAACATTCTGTTAAATAGATAACTTATGAGTATGTGTTTATTGTAGTTGTGAATGGCGCTTGTGTTTATATTGGCCATATATTTCTTTACAGGAAAGAACTATAAATATGTTTAAGTAAATATGTAGAAAGGCAATATATGAAAAAATATATAACTCCTCACAAACACGAACATTCAAGGGAGTTGTAAGCATCTTCATCCAACACAACACACACTCCAAGTTCTAAAGCCTGAATAATACTTAGAAGTTCTTAACCCCAGTCTTTGACAAACTGTTTAAATTTTACCAAATATTTTTTTTTTCTCGATGTAACGGTCAGAGGAACTGCAGATAATTCAGTCGTAAACAATCTTGAAATAATTTTGATTAAGGATATAGCCCTTACCTACGATAGTGATGATACTTTTAAATTGAATGATTACAAGATTTTCACGACGTTGAAAGATTTGTGGTTATCAGTGTCTTTGAGAACATATAAATAGAACAAGACATACAGAAAAAACTACATATGGTGTTTTGTATCGAGCGGGTGGAAAGAACGAGTTTGATCAGGCCGAGATTATATTCCTATGTACGTAGCCAGTTGCGTCATCAGTCTGTCTGCATTACATATATGGATTTACTATTTAGCTTTGATTTTTTTGTTTTAAAAATGTTGTATAGGACATATGAATGGATTTGATCTGCAGTCACAGGTAAGTAAATGTTTCCTTACTTCTCAAATGGAACATAGATTTTGGACCAGTAATGGTCCCTATTCTTACATTCTTCTTATTGACGAGACACTGTGCTTCCAAGGAAATTCAGGGCAAATTTTACAGACTAACAGAAATTAGGGCTTAAACCTAAAGCTCATTCATTTACAATACATTCACTACTCTCTATTTTTACGTTTTCAACTAATACAAGAAATTACTGAAGCATTGAACTTAAAGTGATAATTTTAACATAAAATTAAGAAATCAAAGATTCGGTCTCTTTCTAACCTGCTCACTAGATTTTAATATTCATCTGGATATCTTTCAACAAGAAAATTCTAAACAATATTGCAGTATTGATCTGTTCTATTTATTTTCTACTTGAATAATCGCAAGAATTAAAAATGTAAACATACATTTCCCTCATTGTGTCCCCGCGATCTCGCTAACACTGTACATAACGAACGTAATACTTCTAATTTGGGTTACAGTCAAAACCTACCTTTATAACAAATTCGTTTCCTCAGTAATTTCAATATACAGATTTTAAGTTCCTCCACTTAAACTTTTTTCTTTAACAATATGATTCAGTAGACCTTATTTTTCAAACTCAAACTGAAATAATTTAAGCTTTGTTTGATACTTTAGATGATTTACATCGTGCAATGTCTCTTGGAAATTAAACATGGGGTGAAGTTTTGTCCAGACATGGGGCATTTCAAACCATGCTTTTAATCTTGATATGAATCCAATAGTCTTTCTTGCTTGGTCTGGACTTTTTAAAATTTCAATACAAGATTTCAGCTGCAAAGTACTCTCTCTCTCTCTCTCTCTCTCTCTCTCTCTCTCTCTCTCTCTCTCTTGTTTAATGTCACTTTGCACACCAGCTTCGTCTGAGAACTTAGTGTCAAACATTCTGTCCAAGATATTGCTGCCCACCTCATCATCATCATCATCATCATCATCAATTCCTTAACCCAGGAGGTCGTTGGGGCACCACAGTTGACTTTACAACCAATTCTCTCCATCTTTCCCTGTTCTCTACTGCCCTTTGGGAATCTCCAAATCCCATGCGTGTCCACTCCTTAATGTTGTCTTCCCACCTCTTTTTCTGTCTGCCTCTTCTTCTGCACCCTCGCACTGTGCCTTGCAAGATTGTTTTGCCAGTCCAGATGATCTTGAGACATGACCGTACCACTTCAGTTTGCGCTTTTTTTTTACAGTGGTCAAGAGGTCTTCATAGGATCCGATGGCTCGTTGGTTACATGGTCAATGTATGAGATGCCCAAAATCTTGCGGTAGCTTCTCATTTCGAAGGTCTGAATCCTTCTTTGTAGATCTGATGTGAGTGTCCATGTTTCACAAGAATACAGAAAGATGGATATGACAATCGAGCGCATCAGCCTTATTTTGGAACCAAAAGCAATGTTGGTATCTTTCCATATTGGTCTCAGCCTTGTTATTGCTGCTGTTGTCTGGGCAATCATGCAAAGTAATTCTGGGTTGGAGCCCTCATCTGTGATAATTGATCCCAAGTACTTGAAGCTTGTGACTCTTTCTAGCTTCTGTCCACTGACCTTTATTTCTGCTCTGATGCCATTGGTGTTGTTTGTCATCAGTGGGTTTTTTCTCGGCGCTAATCTCCATACCGTATGCTGTGGAGATTGTGTCGAGCCGCTCAACCAAGTCAGCCAGGAAAATGTTGAAGAGTGCAGGTGACAGTATGCATCCCTGTCTGACTCCAACTTTGTTCGATACCAATCTCCTCTGCTGCCGTTGATGAGGACAGCACTGGTGGCTTTGTCATAGAGGTGCTCAACAACCTGCACTAGGTTTGAGCTGATGTTATACTTCTCATAGTTGCCTATAAGGCTGCATGCCATACCCTATCAAAGGCCTTTTTGAAATCTATAAAGACGTGGTATAGATTCTGCTGATGCTGAAGGTATTTCTCGCAAAGGTGTCTGAGATTGAAGATTTATACTGTGGTGCTCCTTCCTGCTCGGAAGCCAGCCTGCTCTTCAGTACTAATTTTCTCTGCTTGAGGCATTAGTATGTTGACAATTATCTTCAGCATGACTTTGCTCGGGTGACTGATCAAACTGATGGTTCTGTAGTTTCGGCATAGCTGTAGGCTTCCTTTCGTGGGGAGCACGATGACCAAGGATTGAGTCCATGTGGTGGTCCATTCTCCTGTCTGCCATATCTTCTTGCAGATTGTTGTTAGGACTGTGACTATTTCGGCGTTGATCTCCAGCTGCCCACCTCAACTAACTCTAATTTCTCGGCCTAGATACCGTGAAATGCACGTAAATTACCCTTCGCTATTTAGCGGCCATTTTCACCAAATATAACTGCTTTTCCTAAAATTACAAATGGTGTTGGCATTTTTGTATAATTTAATAGGTATAGCAATAAATCATTCCCAATATTTTATAAATAGACTATTATTGAATATTTGAAGTTGCAGAATTAGTTCCTAGCTGGGTGTGCGATGCAGAAGTTTTAGGTATGCGAAACAGAATCAAAGATTGAACATCTGTATCGAACGTCAGGTCAGCCTCGATATATTAAATTAGTATGTAATTAAATGAAGAAAAACTCAGACGGTTAAGATCAGAAGCAGCTAATTCACAAAACTACCGTACAGAAGCTATGCAGTGTATTGTATTCTGAAAGGATTTTCGAATTTCGATAGATCTGCAGACAAGGACTGGTCTTTATTTGGTGTATCCTTATGTTGTTCATCTGGAACTGAGATTATGATTACGTTGGAAAAAGCATCCAAAGTGATAATGCAAACTATGAACTGAGGAATATTTGTCTATAGTACGATACAGTTACTTCTGAACCATTGGCTAATTCTTTGTTGTACAAGTACAGAAATTTAATTACTTTCTTTATTAATAATAACACAATAAAGATAATAATCGTAATACGATCTTAACAAATACAAGATCTTCAACACAATATTTGATTCACCATGAATAAGTCTAAAGGGGGTCTTAATACCCTGTTAAAAGGACTTGGGAACTGATCTTGAGAAGTATTTCAATCTCCAAAAAACCAACTAATGATTACTAAGGAAGGATTATCTAACATGTTGCATTAGATCAGCAATTTATAGAATCGTATATATTGTTTCTACGATGAACAATAAAAAATACACTCATATTAAAAATATAAGTTTTATGGATTCAATGTAGTGCCCCTCGCAGCAGGGAAATATAGGAAAAGTATTGCATCTTCTAGATGATAAAAATAAAGACATAGTGTTCACTTCAATCGCTTCAAATCGTTATTTTCATTCATTAAAACACGAAAAGCAACTTTCATTTTATTTTTATTTTTTTATTTTTTTTAAAAAAAAACCAATTCCAAATACAGAATGTTGCAGTCAAGCAGAACGTTCCGATCAACATAGCAACTAAACGTTAAATCAGTTAGGTTTACGTTGTCCCTTGTTTTCAATGTAACTTTGAATAAAATCAGTTTGTCATTGTGCATTGGACGACAACTTATAAGGCGACAGGTTAAATTTGTAGCGACGTTTGGTAAAACGTTAAGAACTGGACATTTCACTATTTTGTGGATTAAATAAAGAGCATTTCTGTTTTGTTATTCTTCTGTTTAATTGGAAAAGTATCATTAATTATCTTCAGGAAATCCGTAGAAAATAATATTAGAAAGCACTCCTTCTTGAATGTTATCTTTAAAGGTTCAAACCAGAACTAACTTCACAAGTTATTTGGCAAAACGTGGACATCACTCCATAGTTACTCTTGTCCAAGCAGTTCCCTCATTTTCGCATCCAAACTCTCATGAGTCAAGTTGTGTCGAGTGATCATGCCAAAAATCTGCAACATAATTTTCTTACGAAGAACCTGAATTGTCAAAATGCTTGTAATGTCACTTGTTTTTTGTTCACATACGTTACCCAATCATAATACCTTAGGAGAACTACAGCGACATCGCAGATCAGCCTTTCTAGGCTAAAACATTTTAGATAAAAAGCTAAAGGTTATCTGCACGCCTAGTCGGCAGTTAGAGCGATCTCCCCTTGATACAGAGCTTGATGCTAAATCCCATGCATACTTCAATTACTACTCCTCTGTACCGAGTAGTAAGCTCGCTACAGACAGAGAGGCGTCGCAATCCAGATACAAATATTTTGGAAGTTTTCCACCTTAAAGGAAATTAGAGCAGTTTTCTCTTTGAAGGGAAGTATACTTCATATATAAATTTCCAACTTTTCTTTTCTTTTTGCTTTCGACGACAAAGTTTCCAGTTTGTCAAAATCATCACGTTGCCGTCTTCATATATTTAGGTGCCCTTAGCAAGTACCTGCAAAGGTCGCTAGTGCTTCCCTTCATATTGCTTTATGTGTATTTGCATATGTCCTGATATCAGGTGTGATATAGTAAACTTGTATAATTATGCTGTATAATTTCCGCAACAGTCCAGGCAAGTTTTTCTATATTTATCTAGTTTTAGTGTCCACTTCTTCTTTACATACACGGCGCTTTACTGCTTTTACATGTGCAGACCGTCATCTGGCTTTTCCTACAGGTAACATTGTCTTACATTTGATATTATAGCGTCCACTTAGTAAGTATCAATAGTGACGCTTCAGTACTTGCATTTTTTATACTATAGAAAACTCAATTATATTGCTGTTTAGTTTCCGCCGCGGTCGGACACGGACAGGTACGATTTCTATATATAGTTTAGTAACATCGTTGACTTCATAGTAACTACAAGCGACGCTTCAGTGGTTTTCCGTGCAGAGGCAGTCGACTGGTCTGTTAAACAGGTAACTTTTATTAAAACTGACATTTTAGCGTCCACTTCCTAAGTATTAATAGCGACGTTCCAATACTTTACCTGTATCGGCGGCTAAGTGCGCTCTTTTTACAGGTAAATCTCATAGTGTGTTCCTCTGTACGTACACTCTGAGATCATACAGCAGGATACGTGACGCACTACACCTGTAAATGTTGTCTTCTCTATTTTCTCCTACAGATTTAGACAATGGAGACCAAGTGTAAGCTTTGTAAACATTAGAAACACTGGACTGACAAACTCTCAATATGTGTAACTTGTCTTGGTTGCTAATGTAAGAACACGTGTAAGACTTACATATTATCGACAGAATGTTAATGGGCTGTGGTACTCAGGGTACTAAAGGGAAAGGCGCAGAAGTGCACCTTGAGAGACGAAGACATCATCAGTTTGCAAGATGACGTAACGGTGAGAAATGATTGGCTTCCCCATGGGTATCGAAATCCATACAGTTCATCAACCACGAAGCGAGCCCAACTATCAATGTCATAGACAGTTCCAATTCCTCCCTTTCTTGGCAGAGGTATGGGCTCGGCACCCAATTGCCTTTATCATCTTCCATTCAGCCAGATCGAGATCGAAACAAACCACCTCAGTTATTGTCTCGGTATGGACCGACTACGTGGATCAAATATCCTGTAACCCGTCCCAACTTCTTGCCAACTACGATGCGCTGTTCCACCATGACTGGACTCATGATCCCATAGTTTAAATACAACAGTCGATCGTCAACTGTCAGTAACCAGACGAACGATATTTGTCCAATTGGCCTAACCCACAGAATACAGGCACTCTCGTGGATCAGCCTAACCTGCACAGTGCAAAAGGCATTAAATGTAATGATGTCCAGCTATGTACTTTGTTCCCAGTGCTTTGCCACTCAGAGGGAGCCTTTACATAGCGACAGTTTAGAAATTACCGTACTTCGCCGACACTGTTGATTGTACATTATCAGCAAAAGGCCTTTATTAAGTGAGATCAAGATTACAGCAAGCTTATTCAGATGTTATCTCGCTCATCAGTATGGATCGGTTTTGTGGATTGCATATCCCATAACCCGTCTCAGCACTAATAATGACACACTGTCGTGCAAGATTAAATGTCACTGTTCCGTCAATACTGGACTGTTCCATTTGTCTCAGATCGCAGCTGTTCACTACCACAGTCGATCCTATCATTTGGTCAAAAGACAAAAGGTCTTTGTTTCAGTTGTATGGACCGGTTCTGTGGATAAAATATCCCTTAACTCGTTTCAACACAAATAACGGCACAATGTCATGAACATTAAGTGGCACTGTTCCGTCATAATCGAAGACTGTGGTACATCCCAGATCGCAATAGGCCACTACCGCAGTCGATCTTACCATTTACACCAACCAAAAGACTGAAGATCTTTGTTCAGTTTGCCTACTCCACACCATAAGGCACTTTCAAGGATCATACATAGATCTCTAATTGCACCCGGTGCCCAATTTATTGTCTTAGTACACAGAGGATATGAAGTTGTTGCGTTCTCGTGCCTTTCTTCCTCAAGGTAAACACTTGCTGAGTGATCAATCCCAGTCAGGACCTTCGGCTAGTATGGTGGGCCGCTCCTTTAGTCAAATGTCTACCGTTTCATCTCAGATTGCACAGGTCAGCTAGATACGACTAAGTACCGCAAGCTCCAACGTATTTGCTAGATCTCACCGACAGGAAAATAACATGTCTTCCAAGCATCAGTCTTTGAAGTCTTTCGCTTGTTGCCACCAGAGTTTCGCTTTCCTCCTCCTTCTCTGTGAACAACTTGGTCCAAAGATCCAGCATTTGTTGATATGCTAACCAACTAAGACCAACCGGAGTTCAACTGTTATCACTGTCGTGGTCAAGTAGCAGACCGGTAGTGCACTGCCGACAAAAAGTAGCAAGCAAGTGAATGGCAAAGCCCTCGTTAGTAAACACCTCAGATGCCGTCCTACACGGTGCAATAAGTACATATTTTGTAGAGTACATGTCCAATAACCCGCTACCAACATAAGGAATTTGACAAAGTTATTGAGAATACAATGGTCCAGTTCCGGCACTATCGGGCCCTGCCATCAGAATCTGACCGCATGAGGTCAATAACTAAACTGATCCTGACAATTATGTTGAATTATGGACTAGCTTACGTAGATCAACATTCCGTATGCCCTCCAGACATCAGTGCAGCAGCACCAGCACTCGAAAGGCTAGGCGTCCCTATAGTGTCACAATGCATCTAAGTCCCTCCATCTACTCCCAACCTTTGCCTCACCAGCACTAGACCTGATGGCCTATGCAGTCGACACCATTTTCATAGACTGGAACGGTTTGGACGCATATGCTCACCCCCCAACACACCTGTGTCCTAACGTGATACAGAAAACACGAGAATCGGAGTGTCACCACATCATGATTGCGCAAATTAAGTGGGAGAAATGTTGATCAAAATACTTCATCAATATACATGTAGCAGCCGAAATCCCCAGGAAATAGAAATATTTCCTCATGTGCTTAAACAGCTTCGACAACAGGCGTTCCCTCCTAATCTAGAGTTATTGAACCTGCATATCTGGATCATTTTAAACAAAACCTCAAAAACAAACAGTTCTCTCAGCAAATGGTGAAGAAAAGATGATCTGAACTACTCGTAGTTCCGACAGAATGAGACAGTAGAACTTATTACGGTCCCTGCTTTCATTACTAAGAACATGCTCCCGTTCATGTTGATTCAGATTTTATAGTGAAATCCATGTTCATTCTGGACACTTCACCTCAAGGTAGTTTACAGGAGCCAGTGCGAACTTTAAAGTGGTATATGAAAATAATCAAAAACTTACTCATCACAGCGGGAAAGGACAACATATCAGCACAGACACTTTCGTCCAGGATAAAATGGGTTATTTTTTCCTGCATATTCAAAAATCATCACAAATCAAATTAATTTGTTAATTTGGCTCACAAAGTTAGGGCAGTCGACTCAAGAATTGCATTTGAGCGAAACTGTAACCTAATTGACGTTATCCATGCCGTGGGATGGAGGTGAGAATCCACTTTCTCCAGCTTTCATATCAAAGATCTCTAATCCGAAATGTCTCAGCTCACACTGGTAGGACCAATGCTATGGCGTTACATTCCCGGGTCATTCGACAGCTTCCTAAGGATGAAGCTTCACGTCTTCCGCTGAATTTGCGGGAAGGAAAATGTTTCCCTTCCGAAGTCGATCCCGACAGATGGAGTTTATTCTAAAATGGGATTACCTAGTGTTACGAATGTAACAGAAAAGAGCAATAACCAACAAGTTTTATAAAATTCAACAAATAATTTATTTCCCTAAAATACAAACTGAAAATTTGTAAAGAACTTACAGCATTGTGAATTAAATCCCCAAACGTCGTAAAAGTTCTATCATAAGTCCACATCTCAGAGGTTAGAACTAAATTCCAGTGGTGTTTCAAATAAATTCTAATATTGAATGTGTTGCTGTGCAAGTAGTCTCTAATGTGCCGGTGTGCCACTGGCCTGGAAGGTGGTGATGTATTAACAGCATTTTGATGTGTCACAACAATATAATCCAAAATGTTCTTGTCTGCATTCAATATAATTCTATTTAATGTTTGTTGAATCCAAGAATATTATTGAGCACTTTGTAATTCCAGAAAATAATAATTTGAATAAGAAAATCCACCCAAATTATTAACGGAACATAGCAATAAGACTGATTTCGCTTCAGATGTTGAGGCAAGAATGATCAATTCTTCAAAAAAACAACATTATATAATAAGCTAAGACATAATATTAGGATCTAGGTCAATCTTCTCTCGAAAATATTCAAAGTTATCAACAAGTCAACAAGTTTAGGAATTTCCAAGTGGAAAACTGATGTAAAAGACTCAGATTCACATATACATGTTTACCGCCATTAATAATGATCTGAATATGTAATCTATTCTCATACAGAAACATTAGCTATGTATTATATTGTGTACAAAATAAATGTCACTATTAAATTGATTTTGGACGAAGGTCAAGTACGAAATATAGGTATACATTGCATACAGTAATTTAAAAAGCCAACAAACCATACAAATTAAATATACATGGCACTAGAAGCTGTCTTACATACCTTAGCGGAATGGAGATGGCATCTCCTTGGTAACGGGATGTAACTCTCGCCACCTCTTACTTAGTCTCCAAAGATATTATGCTCAGAAAATGTATTTAAAGAAACTAATTTTCCTATTAAAATACGGTTCTTCATTAATACTTACCAGATCATAATAAAAATACACCCTCCCAGCCTTCCCGCGGTTTCATCCACATGGGGAACCTGCTTTCAGCTCCGTTATTAACTAAAGTATTAACGGGATTTGGCGCTGATCTCTATATCAAAGAAAGATCACTCAATCTAACTGCCACCTCAGTGGGCAGATAGATTTCAGATTTTTAGGTAAAGATTTTTAGCCTTCTATGGCTGTATTTGCGAGATAGTAGTAGTTTTCTTAATGAATGATGATCTGGTATGCACTAATGAAGAAATATTTTACTAAGAAAAGATTGTTTCATTGCCACTACTATTATTAATATTAATATTTCTACAATAGTCCGTTCTCGTTACAGCAACATTCATTGCAAGGAAATATTCGGATTCCGACGTAAAATTTATTGAACAAACGTTTTCAATGGCAAATTTGACAACTGATTCCTACAGCAATTTCCAAGTAACAAACTTTTTTTTTTTTATTCACTTTTGTTTACAACGACGTTATCATTACTGGGTTTTTTACTTTTACAGAGAACCATTTGAAGGATTGCATGCAGAACATTGTATTTAATTAAAATGAGTTTAAAATGTAGGAAAGTATTTTGTTAAAGCCTTTTCCGATACTTTTAGATAATATGAATATACTTAAATTTTGGGCTCATTTTTCTCATTTATACATGTTGGTTTGACAACGATCAGACAAGGATGTTGGCTCATCTAAATTAAATGAATTTTATTTCTAAAACGACAAATGCCGTTAATAGATGGGTATGACACAGATTCAACAAACATATACTCTTTTTTACCAGCAATAAAAAATTATAATTTTAAAAGCCTCGTTAAGTAAATTTTTTGAAGAACGAGCAAAATCGTGCTGATATTTTCATGGTATTTGCGTTATCTTATGCCTCTTCTGCCAGTATTTTCAAATACTAGTGATATTTTGAAAAGACAATCCTATCAGAAGATACTTGAAATTGGAAGACATGGTAAAGGTAACAGCCGAAAGACATGGCCATTAGAAAGGGGGTCGAAAGACATGATCAGTGTACCAGGGAGAAAAAAAAAACAAAAAAAAAACATGGTCATTGTGACAATTTTTAATCTAGTAATAAAATATTTTCACTTTAGCGCGATCTGTCCACATATCCATTACTATGACGACAAATCTCTTTCATACCAAAATATCCATATCTCAAGTCAACCTGTTACTAAGATAAAATGACTGTTAACGAGCTTGATACTTGTAACAAGAGATAATTGGTGCAAATACTACCAGCCTGCTGCAACAATAAGAACAACTACTACTAATGCTGCTGCTGTTTATCCTCCTACGACTGTCATGCTACAGTTGCACCCAACTACTACAACTACTACTTTTGCATATTCAGTTTCTTCATGTCATATCTAACGATCTTATTATTAATTGTACTTTCTTTGTCACACTTCAGTATTTGCATATTAACATAGTAAGCATTTTTCTATTTTCTTATTTTAAACATCAGCTTTGGTTATTATTATTATTATTATTATTATTATTATTATTATTATTATTATCTCTCCACTGTGGTTTACAACAGGAAGATGACGTAGTCCCATGCTTCGGAACAAACAGAACACTTGAGGCACAGGAGTGTTGCGATACACAATGTATGGACACAGATTCATACATGTGGTAAGATCCTTAAAATGGAATTCTATATATGACAATTTGTTCTAATATCCTTTAAAATACACAATTTTCCTATAAATAATTACAGTGAAACTTCCTAATACCAGCTCTTCTGTAACTCAGCCTATTTGTACTGACTTATCAATTATGTCTGTCCCTATCATACTAATTAAACCTGTCGTACAACGTGACACTAATTTAGCAAACGAGCTCTTATTGCAGGTTAGTTGTGTTGCGCCATGGAGTATTACATATATAATAAAATGTATCACATTTATTGTCGTTGATTGAATCGGATAATTCAAAACACAACTAATAATTTACGGCTGCATCCTCCATTCTCAGGGTCATCAACAAAAAGTTGTGAGGCACTGTATCTTCGCCATCCCTTTATCGTACTGACTGCCGGGCCTTAGTGGTACAGACAAAACCAGATTTTTCAAAGATTTGAAAGAACTCAAATAACAATTGTTTGAGCGCCGTCCACAATGTGTCGCGTGGTCTTACAAAGAGTGGCAATCGGCCTACCAAACTTTTAAAACGTCAAAGAGAATACATTTGGTTTGTGAAGGAATGTCTTGCGAAGACAGTAGGATCTTGTCAAACACATCTTGTTTAACTTCGATGAAATGTTAGAAGAAAACGAAGAACTAAAACTTGGTTTAAATGAAAATGATATCATCGTTATGCTAATGTTATCTGCACACTCAAAATCACTTTCAACAGCCTCAATTCACATGTTGTATTGTTTAAAAGTTCAAGAGATAAAACTTCAATTCAAGTGTTGGTCAAACAGTTAGGATCACCTTGGCTAAGGTATGATTTCGATCTGATCATCCAGCCAAAAAAGTTCATAGTTGTTAGAACTAGTCTTAAAAAAGTATTACTTTCATAGCACGTCAACAGTAAGGACCACATTGTGCTTATAATGATGCCACTAAATTGCCACATTGCTATTTACTAGTCAATTTAAAGCCAAAAGTGATTATTTAAGATTTCGTGAGGATTTGTTTCACTATCTGTGCCAATTCTCTGTCCAGTCATACGCCACCTGCATTGATTCTGTCTTTCTCAAAAGGCCAATAAAACACCATTAACTTCTTTTCCTTTCTTTTTGACAGATTTCAATATGAATTCCTTTCTTGTCTCATCATCCTGCCAAATACCTTTGTTAGAAGCTAGTCTCAAAGAAGTGTTACAATGGTTTACTTTGAAAGCGTGTCAATAACTACAAGGTATTAATCAAACAGCACATGACACAAAACGTTTGTTTTTTTATGAAAAAAAATTAAAGTCGTTTTATCACAACAAGTTGATTCAAACCAATAAAATGTCAAGCCATTTTCAAACCAGGCGGAAGTGACTCTTTAGACGCTGTCACTACTTGTTCATATTTAAAATGGAATCCTAATGCCCAAGCTAAGAAGACAGAACAACCTAAACGACAGACCAAAAAACACGCAGCAGAAACTTGACACTGTAAAAAAAATATTAAAAAGCAAGAACGCACACGTACTCAGGAAATTTCGCTTAGTGACCGTCTTTTCTTCCACTTTTTCTGCTTGTTCGTTAATGATGATGCCTACCAAACCTGATTGGAAACCAGTGTTTTTCAATTTGATGGAAAATGGAAACCCATCTTTTATGTATACATATTTTATAGTGTATGCTTGACTTTTGTCCTTGACTGAGGGAAGAGTTTGGCCTACATGATTTTTTATGTTGTAAGATATTTCCTAAAATTTGAGTTCAAGGCCTAACCTTATTTACGAGTCTGGTATGTTAAAAGAGAACGTGTTGACAATAGTTTGGAAATTTTAATTAGTTTTTCAAAAAATGCTGTTGCAATATAGGTCAAGTGGAGATGTAAATAAATTGTTTTTTTTGTAAACAAAGTCTTCATTCCTATCTTTAAGGCAGTCCTTGGAACCATTTACAGTTGTGTTCATATATAGTTTGAAAGAAATTATGTATTTTAAATATTCATTGCAGTTACAAAGTGTTCTTGGACATTTTGGACTAAACTACTACTTTGGGATTATTGAGAAATCATTCAAACACGTTTTGAATTGTATCATCGTAGTACATCAGGACATTGAAGGCTATTGAAATTCGTTCGGAATACTGTATGCTTTTGAACTTGTGATGTAACATTTATGATTGTTTGGAGTTCAATTTACAATACTATAAGTTCTTCTTAAATTTTCACTTTGTAACTTAGAGAAATAAATTGTTTCTTAATTTTACTTGCATTGTTGGTTCCACTTATTTCTGTTACATAGTTTAAGAAGTAGAGTCTTAACACCATCACCAAAGAAACTTTTACTCTGCCGACGTAGTGGCCTCTCCTAAGAAGAAAAGAACAAGACATGAAAGTCATGCTACAAAGTTTACTGGATTTGTCCAAACAAGAGCTGATAAGAATTAGTCTGTTGAAAACGCTACTAGTACCTAAAGTCAAGCTCATACGACCTCCCGAAAATCAGTGAAGACACATATTCCAGAATAAAGAAAGAGGAAGAAGTGTTGGATAAGGTTCACTTTAGTTATATTCTCCTGAAACAAAGATGTCATGAAGTTCACACCCTCATTGTCAACGTCCAAGGAGACCTTTCTGCAAGAAAGGAAGAAAGGAACTTCCTCCTCATTTAGCTACAATATGTGATAGTAGTAGTAGTTATCAAATCCAGTACTACGGTGCTAAACCAGGTCATTAATAAAGCACCTAAAGAAATCATCGCTACCTTGTTTAAATGTTATCTGAACATTTTGACATGAATCATGCATTTGACCAAGATATAGAAACGTCAATTATGAAGACATCATCATGTTTCTCGCCAAATGGTGAAAAACAAAATGACAGTCAGTGAAATGAAAAATATGCTCGTTGAACTTGGAGGATTCCTACCGATGCTGATAGAACCATTCTTAATAGTGGATGCTTTATTACCATTGACTGCTGGATTTCTTTTAGAAGGAGTGATGAGATGATCATGATAAAGAAAGATAGAAAGGACAAACATTTCTGGAAAGTCATCACTCTTGTACCCTTATATGTTATAAAGGATGAAAATTAACTTTATTCCTTACAAAAGGTGGATCAAACTACATCGTTGGCACCAACAACGGACACCACATTTACCTCCTAATCCAAATCTCACTAAAATGTCACGCCTACAACAAGAATTACAATCGTCGATGAATCGAACAGATTAATGCAACGTCTTCAATTGATTCACCAGAAGGTTGAGAAGAGTCGATTTGAGGAGAAAAATATAAACTACGAGTGTCTTCCAAGAGGATGGCATACACGACGAAAGGGATGGAGGGCGCAGAAGAAGAATAGTTTCAAACTGCAATTGGTAAATTCGGCAAGTTTATAACATCTAAATCAAGAATTAGTCGGAAGAAGTGAAGACAGAAGTTGCACAAGAACCAATCACCCCTTCTCATCCATCCTTTGCTCCTGTTGCGTGGCGGAACCAAGACAAAGAAAAGAACATCAACAATTGGTTAACTTATCGTGGAGCAGCAACAACATCAACCACATCAACCACATGGATACACTTTTAGTAAGAATTTAAAGGAATCATTCTCATGCCGCAGGCTACGGAGACATTCAAAATTTGTATCTTGCAGCTAAACCAAATTCAAATGTTTACGTCTGCAAGATGCACGACAATGGTTACAAGAACAATCGATGCACACCCACATAAACCCATTCGACGAAAGTTCCAAGAAGTCAAGCGAAAGTAACTGAAATTGACCATAAATGGTAAGCAGATTTTAGTGATGTCTCTCGTTTAGCATCATTCGGTCGAGGTTATAAATATTTGTGTCACAGATGTGTTTTCAAATTCACCATAGGTTCTTTGATTTCTAAAACAAGTTTAGTGTTAGTGCAAGCTTTATAACTTGTTTTTGAACAAAGTGGTTGACTCACTATATTATGGAAAACAGACAAATAAAACGAAAGTCTTCACCAAGCATCTCAGCGAGGAACCGAAAAAGACACATTAATTTTTTCATCCCTGAAAATTCTCAGATGAAAGCTAGTGTCGTCAAACTACTTTGAAAGTACGTATGTGGAAATAGTTTGCAGATCAAGATACTCTCTAATTCATCTACGTGTTACCAAATCCAGTCAAAGCTTATAATTAATCGTACCATCGTACCATGTGCTTCAGAAGTGGTGATATCTGAAAACAAAGTGAATGCGTTGATTTATTGTTTGGAACGTCAAAGACCAAAACATAGAAAAGACCTGATATTGGGTTCGCATTAAAAAAAAACAAAATACACTTTTGACACAGTTTTTTTTTTTTTTTAAATACCTAAATGGACCACAGAGAATTGTTCGTGTCAGGCAACAAGAACAAGAATGTAATTCTCCGGTCTATATAATGGAGGATATGAACAAATCAGAGTTAGAAGGAACTTTTTTATTGCCCGAGTTTCAACAAGGGATCAAAAAAAGAAGACGACGTGTGCGATATCAAAAACAGTATAGATGGAATAATAAATAAAGTGAGAAAACATCGACTCCAAGAAGTGAAAGTTCGTTGGAAAGCATATCCACCAAGTTTCGGTTCTATGGATTGCGGCTGCACGAGTAAATCAGTTGTAAACAAGTATAGGTTAATACCATGCCGGTAAACACAGCTACAGAGTTCATATCTCTAAGAACTAAGAAAACAACGATTGCAGGTATGGTGTGGACAACGTGACCCTAAAATTAAATAGTATTTTTCTGCCAAATCATTATTCAAGATGAATGACACAGCTTTTACTACGGATGACGGTACTCAAATTGTTGGTTGACTGCAGAAAGAAAATTATAAAGGACGTTGTTTAGATATGATGGATGATTTCCACTTGGACAGTTGATAACACCTATATTAAGACGAGTATTTGTTGAATGGAGTGGGTTGCGCCTGAAATTGAATCGAAGTAGTACTGTGTTCCATTTGACGGCCCATGTTAATGAATATAAAACGAACATCGGAGAAGCTATACTCCCCGTGCGCATTGGGAAAGCCTTACTTACAGTGGGAAACGACATCTAAGCAGATTGGTAGCTAAGTATCCTCCACGACGTGTGGATGTTAATTAATTAAACCATTGTCCCTGGGCTCCATTCCAAGATCGAAGATCATGCTTTCCAAGGTCAACTACCAAAACGTCTGCTTATCGGTATCGTCAGCAATTCGACCCTCAACGAAATTATCGATCAGAATCTTGTCAAGTTTCATCACTTCAATGTGCGTCCAGATGGCCACATGATGTGTACCAGAAAATTTGAATCTAACGTTAGCCCCAAAAAGTAGTTGCGATCTTACATGACTCTGTTTGAAGCCACATGACAATTAGGAATCAGCAGCAGCCAGAGCTTTTCGTACGACGATTATAAAAGAGGATATGTTTTGTGAGGATTTGATCTCATTCCAGACCAAGACAGCAACAAGGATCATTTTCATCTACGAAAATCAGGAAAACATTGCGTGGAACACAGTGAACGTAATATTGCATGCAGAATTGGATTATTCCCTCGAAATCAACAGTCTGAGTGAAGTCATCCTAGACTATTAAAACATGTATTAGATAGGCGATGAGGACATTTTCTATGCAGAACAAGAGCAGTTACAGACCACAAGTGAAGAACAAAAACAAGCGAAAAATACAGTCAAAATGTCAATGTGACTACAACATTTAGCTTCGTGTTTGGTTGAAAGAATCACATTTCTAGTCACATAACTTTATTATGGTTGTGATCATACGCGTCAGAAACAATACGATAAGTGTTTGATGATGAATCCAGAATAAACGTTGGAAGCCTTGCTTGAAAATGTATGGACCCTTATCTCAGAAGAGAAAATTATGAAAGACTGAAAGAAAAATTGAAGTTACTATTCTTATCTTCGCTAACGTCTTTGGAAACGAAAATCATTGAAGCTCTCTTGCAACAGAGTACGCAGAATTTCAGTTCACCTACACTCTTGACATTTTAAAAACAACGTCGAGTGTTAACTCATTATTACCTGTGTAAAGAATGAATACCTCGGAACTTCATTACTGTTTGACTCAGTTCGTACACAGTGTTTTGGAATTCATTGGTGTGTATTAAAGATTCAAGTCTATGATATCAATGCGCAAGACAGCCATCACCTCGGAACCACTTTGGTAGCATTCTGCTTTCCTAACGGATACAGTGGGAAATATTTTGATTCTTATGGATTACGTTCTGTGGATGACGATACCAGTGACTTTATAAGAATAGATGCTGTATCTCACTCAATTCAATAATGTGAGATTACAACGATCAGATTGACTTGTTAGTGAAAACTATTGTGTTTCATTCCTTATAAACATAGCAGTGAATACTATTGTTTCATTCCTCATGGATGTAGCAGTGAATACTATAGTGTTTCATTCCTCATAAACGTAGTAGTGAATACTATTGTATTCCATTCCTCATAAACGTAGTGAATTCAAGGTAAATCCAAAATGATCCTAATAGTCTTTAAGTGAAATCACAACAAAATCTAATATAATCAAAATAGTCTTTGAATACTATATATCAATATCCATGCTACGGTCGAACAAACTCACAATAATCCATTATAGCTTTAATACAGGTATTAAAATGTCCTTTAAAATGCATGTTCTAAAGATGGTAATTCCAAAGAACAATTTTAAATAAGTAAATCTCCTCAACGTCTTATAAGTCCAGACACACGTTAACAATAATGATTTCTGCGTCTATTTCCTCTTATATAGAACGATAATTTGTAATTGTCAGACAGCTGATAACAATCTATTAATGAATCATAATGTATTTCTAAATTTCAACAAATCTGCTGATTCAGACTGGCTAATCAAAACGTCGGTCATGAGCCTATTTCGGAAACCGCGCGACCTCTATTAGCATCGCTCATGGCCTATTTAAACAACATAATGTTTTTTCCAATTCTTGAGTAGATCGACCTTGGAATTATGATTGAAATAGTACATCTTATACAAGACTCATTTTAAGAGTACAAACCCCATTCATGGGCATTTTCATTTGAAAATGTCATTAACTAAATGACTCTTACAGAAACTATTATTATAAAATAATATACATGATATTGAGATACATATTAATCCATATTAGAAAATGTATCGACTTGTTTAGAGATTGATTTCTCTAGAAACGATGACAAAATAGAAAAGTGGTTTTGGGAACATTATGACTATTTCCTTTAACATAGAAACGTGGTGTGTACTGATCACAAAATGACTTTGTACTAGATCACAAAAGCGTATTCTTACTCCACAAAGTTGGCAAACCTTGTAAATACGTTCACGCTCCTTTTAAAGTGGGACGACGGAAGTGCGCCATTGAACGAAATTGATGGTTTAGGGTCGTAGGAGGTAGACAGGGCGAGGGCAAATCCAGAAGCAGAGGTAGAGGAGGAAGGCAGCCAGAATACGGACAGCCGACCACTCCACACCCGCTGAAATTGTACCAGCCTCTATTCAGGTTCCCACACCCACCCCCCTATCGTTGAGTTGACGAGAAGCACACCACCCACCAATGAAACGCCACGGCAGAAAGTACCATATGAAGCTGAGATCCAGACTATTAACAGGATAGCTAACATTCCGAGGGCCACCAGCAATGAAGAGTCCGTTCAAGCCGAAGAACATGAACAGAACATAGAAAAATAACTAAACAAAGCAAGAGGAGGAAACAGGTTAAGAAACTCAAGAGGAAGAAGGGAAAGACCCAGACATGCAGAAATTAGTGGATATAAGACTTTAGGATGCCATTGAAGACTCAAGAAAGGTCAATAATTTTATAAGCGCTGTTAAATATCTGGCTTGGAGATCCTTGAAGTCCCGTAAATCCAGGCCACAACAATGGCAGTTTGGAATCCTAATCCTGTCAAACTATTGCCTAGAGGCCTAAGAACAACGCCCCTGTCCAGTCTGGTGGAAGCTGCTGAACACCTAACAGCAATTCACGGGTTCGAGGCATTTCCCGAACAACAATACGAAAGAAATCGGAGCGCGGCAGAATGTATGGAAGACGACACTGCCCGTAAAGCCATTAATCTCAGTTCTGACAAACCTTTTAAGGGTTATTACTGTCAAATGCCTCATTATTTAAGGGTTCCAGTTTGGCTTAGAAACCCGATACGATAAAAATGGATGGAAACTCATTTGACCCTTCAAATACCGTTCAAAATTTACCATACCTTAGTATTCTAATATTGACGAACAAAAAGTTTCTTGTACTCGTTGTGTGTTAGAATATGGCTAACACAGAACTGGCAATAGGGAATAGCGCGACCTTGTTATTAGGCATGATTTGATCATAGTGCGCCTAGGCGTTTCAGCGTTTCAGATGAAGTTTAGAGTCTCTCCCATCCGTCCCTGCCCTAGATCGGACAAAACAAAGAGGAGTGTGTGGGCCTATTCCCACTATGACTTAATTAATTAGCAAACACTGGCGGGAGTGTGACTCGTATACCCTCCTAAACGATTAATTAAGAATCCTACATTATGGGAATTAACCCGTCGCACATTCCCTCTGGGCGAAAGCGACGTTGATTAAGGTTCAGTTAGTCTTGTCAAGCATAAAATAGTCGTACACACCAGAATGGGCGCACACGGCCATAATTCAAGCTCTGTCAGTCGTGTCACATTCATTCATTCATCAGCCAGCAACCCAAGTAGACCAGACGTCTCACCTGGAACATTGGAGTATACATTGGGTAGGAGAGGGGTGGGGTGAAATGTGGAATTCCCGTGCTGCCACGTGTACCTAACGATTAACCAACTACTTGAATACAAGGAAATATGGAGCGTTGCTACATATCGTGCCAGTACACCAAAAATAATCAACCAGTTCCCACTACAGAACCTGAGTACTTTTGGCCAGAGGCTGAGCCTTCAAGCAACATATTTCGGAATAGAGATTAGATCATCGAAATGAGAAATACCTACACAATTTGTGATAGTCTATGTGAACCCAGGAAGAATAGACCTGCGAGGAAACTCACCAGACCTGGATGGGAGGAGGCCTCCATTCTGCGAAAGAGGGGCAACCACCAGGAAAATATAGCCAGGGAGATCAGCCGGCAAGACAATCTACCTGGACCTGTGAATTAAAACCAAAGGTGTGCCACGGACCTGGGTTAGAACATCGTCAAAGTTTGGGGACCTCAACAGACTCACATCCGGCGAAGACCATTGGGCCGATAACTATGCATTAAAATAGCAGATATAGCAGATACCAAAGTTGCCTGGCTGTGCGGTGTTTTCTTTGCGATCTTTTGAAACATTCTTTTTATAGAACTTTATTTAAATCATAATTTGATCCATTCTATGCCACCGCAGAAATATAACTGATGTTGTTTAATAGTGCGTGATACTAAATTAAAATGAGTTACATATACTCACTAATTGGTTTAATTTTTTGGCGGTTGATGTACACTTTTACTCGAAATTGAAACTTGAAAGTGTTATGTAAAGAAATCTTGTAACTAGTTGGATTGTCCTAAATAAATATGTGGCTAACACACCATTGGTTGATAGGGACCGCCCATTATGTAAAAACTTTGATAATAAATACTACTTTCGAGTTTCAACTTTCCGGGTGACGTTTGGAGTTTCCTGCCGAGTCCTTTGCTGCTTTGCCACTCTCTGATATGCAATGAACGAGTGTGCTGGCAGATTCCCACTCATGTACGACACCAAATGCCCCGCAGAGCGGGTACACACGGAACCACGGTGTCACACCATGAGTGTGGTATATTCCCACCGGGCGACGTAACAGTTGCAGTGAAGACATCTAATGGTCTACGACTGCATGTCTCGACTCCCACTCGTATCTTCTAATATCCCAATGTGCGGGCTTTTTAAAAGAAAACGGTTTGCCATCAGATGATTAACTAAGTAGCACGCTATGAGTACAGTAGAGTAATGGTTGTCAGAACATGTCTGCTCACCACCCATCAAGAAGCTAAGTAGTTATCTCTGATAACATTAGTAAGTCACACATGCCCAAATGGGCGAAAGCGACTATAATCCAATAGACAGGCAGACAGTATTGCCATCATTTTGTCGTTCCATTCCATTCATCATTTATTCAGTCAGACATCCAGCCATTAACGTCGTTGAGCCTGCCGTGGAAGAAGGAGGTGAGGGAGTCATCTATGTTCCTGTGCTGCCACGTGCAGTTAATGATCACTATACTACTTGTTATAAGGAAGTCAGAGGCATAGCTGGATACACGTGGCAGCATGCACACAATTGTGGGCCAACCTACTCATTCAAGTCGAGCAGTATAAACGAGAGGACTATCATCGGATACTACAAGGCGACAATCTATGGGTGTAGCAGGCCAGAGAAGCGCAGACCAGCCAGGAAACCAGCCAGACACATCTAGAAGAGGCAACCATTCTGCAAGGAAGCGGCTTCCATCCAGTATATCTAGTAGAGGAGACCATTTGGCTCATTCCAGAAAAGTTTCCTGGACCTGCAAAATAGAAAAGAAATGGCTTGCAGCAAACCAAGAGAGAATACTGTTGCAGAGCATCCTGACAGTCTTCCGGGATTGCAACACATATGACGACTGGAATTGGATCAGCCCGTTGAGACGTAACGGGAGAAGAGGACGAATACTGAGTTCGACTTCTCCAGAGGCGGACAGAACAAGATTGCCTTAACGTATGGGGATTTACTCGTTGTTTCTTTTGAAAACCCTTTAGATAATACTATTTCAAGTCACAAATTTGATCTTTTGTGCCACTGTAATAAATTAAACCACATATTGCGAAATAAAGCGTGATGCAAAATTAAAATGTGTAACCTTTATTCTCGGATTGGTATCATTTTAAAAGTTTATGTGCACCATGTCGCAAAATTCAAAATAGAATTTTTGTAATTAACGAAATTTATAACTGACAGGATTGCCCTAAATAACCTCATAGTGGTTGACCTTATCGATCCTGACAGCTCTAAAGTGCGGACTAGGCGCAAATTTGAACTGCCCGAAAACTCGAGGCCATACCTGCTCCCAGCCCCGGAGGTTTCACTTCAGTCCTTGCAAGAGCAAGAAATAATAACTTGGTTTGGCTAAGGATTTTCTGTTTGGCTTGAGAACAAGCTTCGATTAGAAATTCTGATTAAAGACACAAATACGATCCATTCACCTACATTCGAAACGATTACTAGAACATTACCTAATTAAGATCACAAAAATTAATGGGTCACACAGACCTAGTATTATTATATTGCCATTTCGGAATATATATGTACACTATATGCACTTTAGCTTATAAAATGGTACAAAATAGAAAATTTCTTAAATGGTTAGCGTCATCCTAATTACAATATGTGGCTTACACACGAGTGGTTGTAGGAAACAGCCCTAATCAGAAAACTTGGCAGAATTTGATCGATAGTACATTTGTTTCATTTCAGAAGAATTCTGCTGCCGCTTGGGGACTTCAGCAGGACGTCTCCTTCCCCGTTTACTGACATCAAAATGAATTAGTATGTGGTGCATACATTTAAGTGTCGAATGGGCACTTGTTGCCCATCCGACGAGTAAGTAAGTAGTACGCGGTACGTATTTTAAGCGGTCGTACATGGCCGAATGGCCGAGAAAGGCATAAATTCAAGTCAGTCAGACAGTCCTGCCAGCCATCGTCAAGCAGACAACTTGTAAGAAAATGTGTTCAAATATAGCAGTTAGTCGAAGTCATAGTACACATGAACAGAGTTAAGAACCACCTGACTGAGCCGAAAATGGAGAAAAAAAAAAACTATTTTCCTTGAATGGCCCAAGACCTTGTTGAAGAGGTACTAAGAAAAGAATTGAATGGTAAATGGAAAATTAAGAAAGAACAGTGACATGGAGAAGAGGGGGAGAAATGAAAGATGGAGACGGATGAGTTCATTGTATCCTGCAAAACGAGGCGCCTGTGCTACGTGATAAGACCGACGGCGAGACCTAAACGTCCTTGATATCGTCGATAGTATCTGTGAACCATGACAACAACCGAACGGCTCTTTTCTGAGCCATCCACATTTCTTTAAAAAGAGATGCTATTCAATCGTTACAACTATACTATGTGTTTATATGTTTGTTTATGTCTATTCATAACTAAAAGTTAAAACTCTTACCCCAGGATGTTATTATATGTGTGGGTATAGTGTGCATGAACACTGCCCATATCTGCATCAGGTCTCTCAAGGTAAACGAGAATAGGTTTATGTGGGAAAAAATAAGAGGGATGGTTTCTTTTAGCTTCTCATCGATTTCTCAAACTTGTATTAAGCGCTACTTCTACGGGTGTTTTCATTCATGTAAGCGTCTCTGCTTTCGAAAAATGTTGTCCTTCATGTCCGCAATTAAAGCCTATTTCTCAGTCTTACCACCTTGCAGCGCCAATGGCAAGCTTACTCATAGAACAACATCTATAAAGACCACATATCACCTACCTAACGTCACACAATCGATGAATAGGAGCTGACCTAATTGATTTGGGCCATCTTAAACGCGCGACAGAAGACTCCACGACCCGCCCGTACAGCTGGTACAGAAAAAGACTCTACAGGGGAAGTACACGGCCCTTTTAAGGGCTACAAAGAATTCATCAAATTGCCTAGGGTTTTTATTTGACCTGAAAAACCAACTTCAATTACACCCTTTTAAATCTACAAATTCAATTCTTTTGACGACCGTTCCAAAAACTAATCCACAAAAATATATGTCTGATCAAGATAACAAAAACAATCAAGGGTTATTTCAGCACAGTGTGGATTTAAATTTCACATTTTCGGACCGAAAAGTACACTATGTACACAAACTTATATTGCTTAAAATATGTGTAGTTTTCAGTAAATTTTAAAACGCAGATAGCTGGACTCCAATTACAATGTGGCTTACACCCAATTTGGTGCTTGGGATAACCCAAATTAGAACACTTGACAGAATTTGATCGATAGTACGTCTATTGCGTTTCAGAAGGTTCCAGTTTGCGGTTGAAGTCTCCAGCCAGGCTTTCCTTGCTTTGCTTTACCCAGACACGGTTCCAGTTAGTGTGCATTGCACACAAATAAAAGCCCAAGACCATTGCTTCCACGCTGGACTGGGTCAGCTCGTTGGTTATTCCTCACACGCGACGACTAATTAAAGAGCATGAGGTGCATGCAATAAAGTGAACAATCGTGGCTCGTTTTCCATGTAGACGATAAATTAAGAAACCACAGTGCTGGTATTAAAAAGTCGCACAAAGACAAGTGGCCATATGCTACTATAAACATTATCAGTCAGTCCGTCATACTCATCAACTCTTTCATAAAGCCATTTAGTATTTCAAAGTAGGTAACCTCAGCACTGCAATATTACTCTTGTACAAAGTACATTGTCTAATAGACCCGGAAAAAAACTTACGGGTCTACGCAAATCTCTGGCACTTGAAGAGGGAGGTGATCTTAAATTCAGCAGAGTGGTTATCAGAGAAGTGTTAGATGACAAAGTGCAGACGAAGAGGGCAAATAAGTGAGAACGTAGATGTATTTCCCACGTCTCAATGCAAGGTGGCTGAGGGTATAGGAGAGACTGAGGCAGCGGGAAGCAGAACAGCAGCAACAACAATTCATGATTTCTGAAGAAGGTGATTGGGAGATGGTGGCCAACGAACCTGATATTTGGCTTAATATGTCCATTGGCATGTCTACTGAATACATGGACTCGATTTGTGCTTGTTGCACAGTCGTACCCGGGAGGTGCATTTGTCCTGGATATAGATAAATATCAACGATTCAGAACAATATCCTACCGTCCTTTTTAGGGCCACCAAAATCTTTTCGAAAAGAGAGATACTACGCAAATCATTGCCACCATGTGTTTTATGTTTGTGTATGTATATATCTGTGTCTGTTCACAGCCATCTATTCCTTCAACCACTTACGTGCGCTTGTGGGTATTACTTTAAAATAATATGTCAATTAGCACGTAGGCTATTTACGGGTTCGATTGTACTGAAAGAATCTTACTATAAGATTTAATAATAAAAAGTTGTTTACAAAATAGAGCTCACACGCAAGCCAAGTGTGACCTTGATTACGACCAATGATTTTCACTCTGTGTTTACCAATTTCTGAATCAAGGTCATTGACTAGGTCAGCTAAAAATACATTGTAGCAACACTACTGCGTTTTAATCAGGCAAAACGAACTGAACTGAATTTTCTGGAGAGATGCTAATTCCAGTGAATAAAGTTATCATGACAGTAACATGTAATGAAATAAAAATAAAATAAAAAAGAAATTTAAAACTGACACACAAGTAATTAAATTACATATACGTAACACTTCCCCCATAAAGAAAAAAAGGTTTCTACAATAAAGCTTTCATTTTACCATGTGTTAATTATACATGATGTAAAACAAAATTACATAAGAAGAACTCTTATGAATTATACAAAGTGTACATGAAATAATATTTCTATACACGGGAAAGTGCATCTGCAATTAAATTGTCTTTTCCCTTGATGCGACTGATGTCAGTATTATATTCCTGTAACAAGAAATCAAAAAATCAATAGAGTACGATTGCATTCCATCACTGTAATCCACAATGTGTGGGACAGGTAATAATAAATTAATTGCATGATTAACCTGGCCATCTCTATCAACATACTCCTTTAACATATTTATATTGCAAAGTTGTTATTGTTTTCGCCTCCCAGGAGTATTTATGATATAATTTAAGTTATTTACCTTATTTTCAACTGTGTAAGGACCATAATACTTGGCCTGAAGAAGATTTTGTGATACGTGCAAGAGAGTCAGAACTCTATCAACAGGATGAAAACTCCTTTCCTTTGTATTTTTTATCATACCTTAATTTTATTCATTTTTGACTGAGTAGAGTACAGATTAGCTCTTGCAACCCCACAAGCCTTTAACAACTTATACTTAAAACTGGGAACATAATCGAGAAGATTAATTTCTTCATTAGGAACAAATTTTTCTTTTAACAACTTCAGCATTCCACTCACAGTATGTCCAAATACTAGATCAAAGGGACTGAATCCTAAAGATTCTTGAACTGATTCCCTAACAGCAAACAATAGTAAACGAATGCCTTCATCCCAATCTTTACCCGTATCAAAACAATATGACCGAATCATATTTTTCGAAGTGTGATGAAATCTTTCTAAAGCCCCTTGGTTCTCAGGGTGATAGGCAGAAGACTTGAATTGTTGGATGCCTAATTCGTACATAACTTGCTGGATCATTCTAGTCATAAAATGTGACCGTTGATCACACTGAACAGATTTGGGAAGGCCAAATTGAGTAAAGAAACTTTGTCAAAACTTTTGCTATTGTTTTAGTTTTAATATTCCTCAAAGGTATTGTCTCTGGAAATCTTGTTGACGGACACATTATGGTCAACTAGTATCTGTTACCTGAGTTGGTCTTAAGAAAGGGTTATACACAATCTACCATTATTCTGCTAAATGGTTCGTCAAATACAGGAATAGGTTGCAGATGAGCCTTAGGTATTTTCTGATTGGGTTTTCCTACCATTTGACAGGTGTGACAGGATATGTAGTATTTAGAAATAATCGCTTTTAATTTTTGGCCAATAGAAGTGATTCAAGATCTTATGATAAGTCTTATTAATCCCTAAATGATTAGCCAGAGGAGTTTCATGGTCCAGACTAAGAATTTCCAGTCTATAAGATTTTGAAACTACAATTTGATGGTTCACTGACCACTCATCACCAGCAAGTACCTCAGGTGGTCTCCATTTTCTCATAAGAATCTCATTTTTAACGAAATGACAAACATTTACTTCTGTGGCTTCATTTTCACTAATGGTCCGTTGAAACAAACAGGAGATCTCAGGATCATTTTCCTGTTCGACGACAAGTGATTGTTACCCTGATTAGAATAAAGAGAATGAGTAGTTGAAAGAGGATCACTTTGATCAACACCCTTTGATTGATCCAAACCAGACGTGATAGTGACCTCATCAAAAGCCTGACCAATACATGTGATCAACATCATTCTCAAGAGCTTTCTTTGCCATACCTCTAGTAACTGCACAAGCTGGGTATTATTCAGGGATTTCTTTTTCAATAGGACTGACTTTCTATTCCATACAAGGCATGTGAGTTGCAAGTGGATTAACCACAACCTTGTCTCCAGCTAGTAATACATGAACGCCCTCAATGGGTGCAGACGACACTGTTCGACTGTCACGGGTCCAGATATTGATGAAAACTTTACACAATGGAGAGGAACATTAACAAAGTCGCACTCTACTCCCTCAGTAAGAACGCTCTCACTAGAAAAAGACTTCTCAGAAAAAGGCAAAGTACCTGATAATAAAAGACTGAGAAGCTCTTGTGTTCCTTAAGATGTTTAATAGGAATAGGATTGGCTGAATTACTCATGAGTGATGTAGAACCCTTCGACATGAATGGTTCATAATGCTCCATAATAAAATCAGACTGGGGTTTATTAGACCCAACAAATGTATTGCTTTCAATACATAACCGTGACCATGATCTGTTAGAAATAAGAGCATTTGGAATAGGTCTGTCTTGATTCTGATGCTTATTTGTTGATTTGTAGCAATCAGAAATAACGTGTCCTTTCTTCTTGCAAGAGGTACAGGAGGGAAGAGATAATAACTTCAGATCAATCTTATCGGAAACTTGATTTCTAACTGTTGTGCCAGATTGAGATTTAAAAGGGCCCCTATTAGGATGAAATACATTTTTACCAGAAGACTGCTGAGTGGAAGGCTTACTTACAAACGAAACTTTATGAACTAAGGTATAGTCGTCAGCAGTATTAACAGCATTTTCTAAAGTTTCAACCTTATGCTCATCAAGATAAGTCTTAACGTCACTATGGACACAATTCTTGAACTCTTCAAGTAATACGAGTTGTCTGAGAATTTCGTAATCTTGATCAGCTTTCTTGGCTAAGCAGGACCTATCAAATAACTGCTCTTTTTCTCTTGCAAATTTGACACGAGTTTGTCCAGCTTCTTTGTTATAGTTCCTAAGTTTTGTCGATAAGCCTCAGAGGCTAGCTCATAACTCTTTAAGATTTATTCCTTAACCAAATCATAGTCAGCACTTTGCGGTACTGACAGGGAAGCATAGATGTCTCGGGCTTTGCCAAAAAGTGCACTTTGTAATAATAGAGTCCATGCTCTCTTGGCCAGTTCGAATTTTCAGCAATTTGTTTCTAAAGTAGGAAGATATTTATCTGCTTCTTTTTCTCTAAAATGGGGCACTAACTTAATATTCTTAGTAACATCCAAACTTTTTATGTAAAGTGGCGATGTGCTTTTTCACTTGCCAGCTTTAATTCTTTTAATCTAAATTGAAATTCTCTTTGTTCCTTTTCTTTTTGCATTTGCATGTGCATATCTCTCTCTCCTCTCTTTTCCATTTGCATTTGCATTTCTTTTTCTTTTCTTTCTGTAACTGCATTTGTTTCTCTCTCTCTCTCCTCTTTCTCCAATATCATTTGTTTTTCTTCTTCTGTAACTGCATTTGCCTCTCTCGCTCTCTCCTCTTTCTCCAATAGAATTTCCTCTCTCTTTCCTATTCATCTAATTGCAACTGCGTTTGTCTTACTTTTTATCTTTCTGAAGCTCAAGCTGTCTTAACTCTAATTCCATCTTGTATTTTAATTTTAATTCCTTTACTTTTATGTTAGAGTCTGATACAGACTTACTAATCAAATACAAAGCTCTTTTATCCAAAACATTCTTTTCCACCAAATATTGGACCAAACTATTTTTTACTTCTTGCTTCGTTAAAGGCGTTTATGCCTCGGAAAGATCATATTTTCTGGCAAGCTGAAGCAATTCATATTTTTTCAAGAAATCTAACTGTTCCTGAGTAGGATTTGAAATAAAGATTTCCACTTTAGATGACATTGTAAAAAGCTTGTTGATTTGACTAAAGATTTCTAAAATGTGAAATAATACCTGGGATTGAGAAAATTCCGAAAATAGAGAAATTTATGTTTAAAAAGACAAAGTGTTCTGAAATATTTTAGACAAATTCGTATCCCGGGCGAGCCCCCAATTTTCTGTTACGAGTCTATGCTCTTAAAATAAGTAACAGAAAAGAGTGAAAGACAACAAGCTTTGTAAAATTTAACAAATATATTTATTTCCCTAGAATACAGAGTGAAATGAGGAAAAGCAACTTACGGTATTGTGAATTAAATCCAAAAATAATCCAAGAATTACAGACACAAGTCCTAGTACTTTAAAGTCCTGAATAAAATTCAGCAAAAGTAAAAAAAAGGCCCAAAACTGAAGTCGATGCCGTGTATGTGGTAACTATTGAAGTATTGATGTGTCAACAGCCTTTTGTTTAATCACAGAAATATAATTCCAGGTTTGAACGTACTATAAATTCCAGTGAATGTCTCGATCCAAGAATTTTATCAGAGCA